>VDFB02270651.1:522343803-522400363 GCA_007258455.2 Sequoia sempervirens | reverse complement strand
TGTAATTTAGGCAAAATGATTTTAGAAAACTTCACTACGCTTCAAATAAGGATTGAAAGCATATATGTGGGTTTACATGCAGCCAAAAAAAAGTGAGAGATGGTGCTATCAAAGATTCTTGAACTTAAGAATTTTCCATGGAACAAATATGTACATATAATTGTAATTTAGGAAAAATGATTTTAAAAAAATTCACTACGTTTCAAATAAGGATTGAAAGCATATATATGGGTTTACATGCAACCAAAAAAAGTGATAGATGATGCTATCAAAAATTCTTGAACTGAAGAATTTTCCATGGAACAAATATGTACATATAATTGTAATTTATACAAAATGATTTACATCTATGTACAAGTTACTATAAGTTCTCATTTGAACATGTATAGGGTTACAAGTGAACTTGAAAACCATGGATATAATCTAAGTCAAAGATTCTGGTTTAGCCCGCTCTTCAATAATATGTGGAATTTTTTTATGATCATCACTATCTAGTCTCCATTTTCTTCGGCCACATGCATGTGGAACTGCATGAAGATGTAGAGTGGTAGCAATTATTAAGTGACTATATTGATATACCTTGTTATCAGGTTGATAGTCAACAAAATGAATCCCATGCTAAACAACTTTGACTTGTTTTAGATATGTCCCTTGCACTACAACAGAACCTACATGGTAAACATGAACCTAAGGTAAGACATATGTACGTGTGCAACATTTTCATGCTCAAGGTTTGTATTGTATATATTTAATTTTTATAATGTAATGTGCACATGTGAATACAATGTATATAAAATTTTAAATTCAAACTCACCTGTGGGAAATGAAATTCCATCTCTTGTTTCAAGTTTTGTTAGCTTATTCCTCTCTTTTGTGCAATGGAATAAATAATAGCTAACACCTTCGATGTTTCCAGGCTTTGCTATGACTACAAAAACATCTCCTATACACCAAATTTACACAAAAAAAATCTAAAAAAATTAGAAATGTCTCTAAAGATCATTAACTAGATATATATAATATTTAGATTATTGAAAACTTACACATGTGTACCTTTTCTAACCAATCCTGAAATATGGTCATAATCAATTGAAATCAAAGGAATGTCTTCAAATATTTCTTCCTTGTTTCCATCATATGTTTCTGAAACAACTAGTGGCACCATATCCCATTTACCAACATATCCAAGTTCTTGATTGTTGCATGCATAATCAGAGTTTCCCTCAATGCACTCAATGCAAAAACAAGAGCAATCCCTTGTGTCTAATATCCATCCATGGCGACTATCTGAACTCCTAACACAATGCAAAGATCTTGTTTTTTCTACCCTCTTGCATCCATGGATCGATCTTCTATCCACACCTAGATACATATGTACAACAAAAAACTTATGTGAACAAATATGTATATATATATATATATATATATATATATATATTAAATTTAAATAAATTCAAATTTTTGATTTAATTTAATTTATACATACCTGATATCTCCCAAAACACTCTATGTGGAATGTGTTGGTTTGTTCTTGAAGATGTGTTGACCACATTTGATTCAAAGTATTTCTTGCACCATTCAACAACATCATGTGCATTGTCTAGATGATCTTCTGGATAACTCATTTGATGGTTTCTTAAAGCTCGTTTGATGCAAGCTCCTACTCCATCATGCTCACCCTTTCCATGCCCACTCTCAAAAAAAATCCAAACATGTGGTATTTTGTAGATTTTATGATATCTACAAAGTGCATAGAATGGACGTGAAGATTTGAATTGTGCCGCACATCCATCTAACCATACAAAATGATTTTCAAAATTTACACCCCTGCTTCTCAAATTCTCAAAAAATATTGTAAAGCAATGTTGGACAAAAAGTGTGTCATGGTCTTTATCATCACTAATATAAAAGTGATATTCTTTCTTAATGGCTTGTTCTTCATCTGTACTCTCAACACCATCCAATTATGATTGTGCATGTTGATAACACACATGAACCATAATAGTGATTTGCTTTGAAAAGTAATACTTTGATTGAATCCCCTTTTGATCTACAAAGGATTAATTTTTTGCAAAGTCAACTACTGATAGAACTGTTCCATGTGGGAAAGTATCTCTCAATGTTTGGAATTGTTGTGCTTGCCAATTAGCAAAAAATGAATGATGTATGTATGGTTGTATCAATTTTCAAAAATCTTCCATAAATTTTCCAATGGGAATCTCCCCTTCTACATAGTTCAACCTTGTGTATTATTTCCCAAAATTTGTTTGCAACTTTACATACTTGTACCTATGTTAGTAAAATATGTGCATAACTAATAAACCACACTTGATCAATGAAACATTACATTAAAGAGAATCCAAATAACTTGATCTATGAGAAATTGAAAAAAATAAACTCTCTAAAAATAGTACTTACCTCTTGCAATTTGTTGTCTTTATTAGGTCAGTATCCTCAATTCTTGAAGGAAATTTAGCCAAATTTCCACGTCTCACAAATTCCATTTATGCAGTTTATTTGACGTCCATTTTCATGATCACATAATATAGACTTTATGAACAAACTTGCATGTTTAGGAGGTGCATTTTGAAACCCACATCTTTCTTCTCTCATCTTTCGAAACACCTAATAGTAGATATCAAATTCAATATGATAACGACAACAACAAGTTTCAAAAAACTTGTTTATCTTCACATAATATGGCTTTAACCTTTGAAACATTGTTTTCCCAATCTTTATATGAGGATATGCAATACAAAAGTTCATATACATCTCAAATTGTGTTATGTCTAGCCAATGTTTGATATGATTTTCATAAATACTAGGTCCAATCCTGTGTCTCATAACATCTCTAGTATTTGATGATGGACGAGTCTGATCATGCCAAAACCCGGGACCAAGTTCCTAACAACATCTTCAATCTTGGAATGGGAGCTTCTACACATAATTGCCCAATTTCTTCTAAACTCTCATCCAAAAACTTTCTCTTTTTCTCATATTTTATCAATGTGGTTCTACTATAACCAATTTCAGTTGAAAGTAGACATTTTTCTTTTTCTTGCTATATCTTGATGTACAATAGATGTAAACATCACCCTTCTTGTAGTGGCCTTATCCACTGATCAAGATCCTTTCCCAAGGGAATCTAAACCCTTTTTAACATTTTGAACAATATCCTTTTGTAATCCCATGTGTTTCTTCTTATTTGATGCTAAATGAACACCTAACAATTGTAATGACTCTTTGAGCTCATCACGAAGAAGTAAACATGATAACAATTGGGTTTTTTCAAGTGTATCAAGATGATTGAAATGATGATTGATCATTCCATTTACAGATTTAGTCATTGACCTCTTTCTCTTATTATAAGGCTGGTTGGCATAATATTTGAGTTTCTCCATATCCATTTCAAGTAAATGATCTAAATTTCTATGAGAAATTTGTTTACCCACCTTCTCAACTAGTTTTATATGATCATCCATACCTGTAGGAGGAAGTGATCCTGACCCCTCTCCAACATGCATTGTTTAAACTTGTGCCTCCTCCCTATCTTCAAGAACCATGCATTCTTGAGCGGATTCATTTGATCCAATGTCTAGATTTGGCTCGACTTGAGCATGAAAACTTCCTACTTGTTGAGTCCTTCCTACACATGTCACAAAATATTTTGCAAACAAAAGTGAGAGAGGATGTTAAATATAAGTGAAGTTTATGTATGCAAGCAAACAAACTGATAAAACATGATGAGCTATAAGTGAGAGAATTTTGTGCTAGTTTTATATGCTTATCCATACCAGTAGAAGGTAGTGATCTTGACCCCTCTCCAACAAGTATTGTTTGAACTTTGGGTTTCCTCCTAACTTCAAGGTCCATGTTATTAACGGATTCATTTGATCCAATATCTAGATTTGGCCTAACTCCGCTTCTGAGTAATCCCTAGAGCATAAAACATAAAAAATAATTTGAGAACATTTAAGTGATGAAAATAAAAGACCAAAGACAGAAAACACAAATATTGAAACAAAAAGAATTGGCTAAAGGAATTGGATTCAAGGATCATATAAACATTGCGATTTGCATGACCAAGATGACTTGAGGACATTTTAAAGTATTTATAGTCATTCAAGTGCAATGATGGTTAGAAACATTCAAAGTAAAAGTCCTAAACACACACTTGAGAGTGAGAGAGAGAAGAAACAAGCATGTACCTTGTTTCTTTCTATGATAATTTTCCAAGTTTTGGTTACGCCTCTTTTGTTCTTCTTCTTTTGACAATTTTCATTGAGACGCATTTTTTCTTTTTCTTTGTTGTCCCATTTTCTTCTTCAACTTAAAGATGACTCTAAACAATTCCTCTACCAACTTAGTTAAATTATCCTCCAAATTTTTCCTTGATTGATAAAAATGAAAGTTGTTGAGCTCCAATATTTTCCTCATTGATAAATGTGCAAAAACTTCTTCTCCAGAATCTGCGCTCCAAGTGAATCAAAATTATTCAAGTGTACATGGAATAACTAGATCCTAGTTTAAATGAATCAAGTAGTAAACAAACAAGTTATTTCATTGTGGATTTTGTTGAACATATTTAATTCATAGGTATGCACAACATATCTAGTAATTTTAGAATTTTGTTAAAGTGTCAAAAATGTATATTAGAGGTAATTTTCACGAATTTAATTTTCTTAATTATATTTGAATTGAATTTCAAGTTAGTTGTCAAAATGTATAATAGAGGTATAATTTGAATTAAATTTTCTTAGTTATATTTTGAATTGAATTTCAAGTTATTTGTCAAAAATGTATAATAGTTTGATATAATTTGAATTGGAATTTTCTTAAAATTATATTTCAAGTTACTTGTCAAAAAGATTATATCTTGTTCTCAACTCAATGGTTCAAGGGTTTCTTGCTAATTTTAAAAATATCATTGTGATCAACATGAATTAACTTAATTATAAAGTGGCATTGATTTCCCTAAAATTCTACTAGAGATCAAATGTATATTGAATATAAGGAAATGTAAGTTGTAAGAGATCATAAAATAAGAAAACATGTATGTATATTGAATATTTAAAGCAAATACATACATATCTTATGTGTAAACATGTTTAAACCATAAACAAACACATGTACATACATGTGTAGGGATTCAATACATATAAACATAACACATATTATAAGCAAAGAGGAAAATGTATGTATATATAATATAAGAAAATATATGTACATATCATAAAAGAAAAATGTAAATTAAAGATCATCAAATGTCGAATACTAAAGATCAACAAACAAGCAAATGTGTTAGAGATCATCAAATATCAAATACTATTAAAGATCATCATATAATCAAATACATGTGGTAAAGATCATAAATCTAGAGTGCATGGCCTAATATGAATGTCTACTCCTAGACGAATGGCCATCTGAATGAGAACGGTCTTGCTCTGATGGATGTGCTGAGCCCTGCAAATAAAATTGTGTACAAGATGTGTTAAATACATATAATTTATATTAAATAAATTTTATGAAAGTTATTTTTAAATGAACTTGTGTTTTTAAATATCAATCTAGATCTATGCATACATAAATATATTGCATGTACATATACACGTGTGATTATATAAAAATGTAAAACTCACATTTCCACTGACAACAGATTCATCCACAGAGTCACGTCGATCATGCAAACAATTTGGACCAAGGCTAGGAGTGATATGAGGTATGTCCACCTATAACAATATATATACACATATATACAACTTACATGAATATCTAGTTAAAAAAAAAATTAAAAAATAATGAAAAAAGAATTGAAACATGCACATGCACACATACATGCACATCATCTAATATTGGATGACCTAAGTCCTCTAAAACAGTCACCTCCACCATATCCACCAAACGATAAAGCGACGAATCAACATCTGCATCCATCTGATCTATCCCATGTCATGCCATAAATGATGAATGTAGAGGACTATGAAGGTGAGATGGCATCGGTGATGATGAACCAGAACCAATCAACATATTAGGAAAACCCATAGTCTGTGCAGCTACCGTATCAACTGTAGGTGGATCCTGATGCAAACTAGTGCTCGGCTGAGAGTGATGGGATCCTAGAATTGAACGACCTTTGCATCTAAAATTCTCTCTGACATGCTCTATACCCATCCCATTGTTTGATTCAATGTGGTCATATGCCTCCAACAGGTCCTCAGCCAAACAATGCAATCATGTGTGACATATCTCCTATAAGTGCATCAAGTTGTGTAGGAGTAGGGATGTCGACTACTGTAAAAGGATCCATTGTGGTCCACTGTGCTAAAAATGGTGTGGATTGGGAATGTCTGGACATCAAATAATAATCTATCATGATGATATCCAGGTGGCACGAATGTCATTTGTCAATTGTTTCTGGGAAGCAATGACAACCCTCATCCTGCCATGGGGCTGAGTCAGCAGAGTAGACCCGCCACCGTCCAATACCCCAAACACCTGGGATGGTCTATCCGCTCGAATGACAGGTGTAACATCACAAACTTGGCTCATGTCCCTAACCAAGATATAGTGGAATGTCCTAGGTTATCCCTTGAGGCCAAATGGATCCAGCATAAATCAAGTGACAAACACAAGGAATTGGCCATTTGGGTATAGACCATGTGATGCAGAAATTATGGTATTCAATGAGGCCATAGCATTGGACACATCTAGTGACCTGGTATCCCCTAACCTTACGCACATTTTGATAAAATGGAAAACAAGTGGCTTTTATCATTTCTTTGGTGACACTATCCTATATTTGTTTAAGGGGAACATCACCATGTACTTCTTCCTGCATGTGGGAAAGAATAGCAGTCACTCTATTTGGGGAATATGCACTAGTCCTCTCAAGTTCATCTTTTAATTTTTCTAAACTATGCAATATTAACATGCATGCTTCACTATATATCCCCGGGTTTGCGCCCTATGCTAATGAATCTCTCAACTTTTTAATCTCATTACTAGTATTTGCAATCAAAGAATCCGGCATAGGTGGAACATGATCTGCATTTTCCATGTTATATATATATATATATAGTACATGTAAAAGAGAAATGAGACTTTGGTAAATAATATATTTAGATAAAGGGAATACAAATCTAAAATAGAACTTGTAATAATTCATCTACTCATCAATAATATTTTCATACCATTAACAATTTAAAAATAATCGGAAGACAACTATAATCTATAACATAGCATTCATAAATGGTTCAAATTTTAAATGAAACAATGAAAGAAAGAATAAGAATACAAAGATTAGTATAAAATTATTTGAAAATAATTAAATAAAATATTTAGTCTAATAGTTTTCTAATGATAAATGAACTTAAATTATATAATGTAGAACATCAAAAAATTATAGATTGGAAAGGCTAATCACATTTATCATATTTTGCTGTATAAACCTTTAGATACCATCAAACTATTTAAACTTATAGATTGCATAAAGCTATAAATTGAATTTTGTTAAAACTAATTTATTAAGAATCAAATCTAATAAAGTTTGACTTCATTGCATACTTGTTATAAATATCTCACTAATCCAACCATGCATATTATATATGTTAATAATATATATTTACCCTTAAATATATATACTTGTTATAAATATATATTGAAAGAAGATGAAGGTCCTTATTTACCCTTAAATGACATTTAAATTGGATATTTTAATGTTCAATATAATGAAATGTTTAAAAAATGAAAGTGACAATAATATTGAAAATAAAAATGTTGAACATGAATGTGAAAATATTGTAAAATTTGATGGAACACCTATTGATAAGAGTAGCATCATAGAAGAAGAAGAAGAAATACATCACCACTTTTGGACTAAATGGATATGAAATCATGATATTGAAACGTACCTACTAATCTAATTTTTGATAATAAATGATTAAAATTGATAGCTCACATGAACCAACAATGAAACTCAATGTGTCTCCAAATACATAAGAAGAGAGAACCAGGAAGAAGAAAAGAAATTGTGAACCATTCTTTTTGTAATGAGTTTGTTAAAATTTAAAAACATTCAAGAACCCCAAAATAGTTTGAAATTGACGAGCATAATAGAAATTCTTGAAGGCAAGAGGTCATCACAAACCATTCGGTTGTGGGATTCAAAAATTTTCAATGAATGGTTTTCCAATAAGACATTAACCAAAAAATTCCAAATTTTTATACAATTACTAAAGATGTACAAAATGAGACCTTTACTAAATAAATTTCAAAGATTCATGTAAACAAAAAGTTTGATCGAAATAATATTGTTGTTAAAGTTTTTTGTAATGCATTCAATTCTATTGTAAATAATTTAGTAAGGAAAAAGATAAAAGAGTTTCTCATAGAGTAATAACATCATTAGTAGGAAATTAAAAAAATAAAAAGGCTCAATTATTAAGGTAAACTTGTCTTGAATTAAGCCTAAATTGTAAAACATTATCAAAAGTACTATCAATAAGATCATGATTAGAAATTCCTATTGAAAATCATACTTGGGCTTTTAGCAGTAGGCTTCCATGAGTCGGTAAGAAGCTAATTAATAGCACAAAGGATGAAATTCAACAATTTTGGAACTCTAACTCTAGATTTACATATGAGGTTGGAAACAACATTTTTTATACTCTACCTAGGCCATGATTCTGTTATGAGTACGAAGAGTTTATGACAGAAATACATCCATTATTGTTGAGTTAAAAGTAGGCTAAATATTATTTTTCTTAAAAATTCACTTTTATATAAATGTAGGTGTTTTGGAGAACAAAGCTATAGTATGAATAAGTGATTGACATCGATGGCTATAAATTTCAAGGTGGGGACATTCAATATAATTCATAAGGTGTTATAATATTAAATTCTTTCATTGTTTAGTTAGTTTTAATCAATGTTGTATGATTTATTAAACATTTTTTAATATTTAAATGTAGGTGTTTTGGGGAGTAGCAGTGATAGATCTAGCACATTGAGAAAGGATATAGGTAGAGAGGAGGAGTGACCTTGACAAGGATTGAGACATGGATAACCTCAGGGTGGTAGATATGAGTGGAACATATCCATAGAGAAGGATAGGCTAAGAGGATAGATATAGGAGACAAATACCTTAGGGGCACCTTTTTAGTTGTGTGTATGCTCTACAGAGTGGATTTACTCATGAGTGCTTTGATGTTTCTGAAGACACATTTGTACATGAGAACATAGATAATATGATATGGGAACTATTAGTTGTGTTGATGATGGGTGTGATATTTTATGTGTATGTTGATGATGTGCATGATATATATAGTTATATTTCTTGTATTTGGATGCTCATAGGTATGGATGTTCATAAATCTTATGTGTATGTCTAATGGTGGCATGTGGAAGGATAAATATGGCTATTGAAAACTTTACCATTATCTTGACAACTAATTATGGCTATATGATTATCTTATTGTAATGAACCTAAGTTAATTCGATAGATATTAGTGAAGTTGAATTAGGAAGCATGAATTGTGCTTTATTATACACATTTTACGTTTAAAAATATGGGTCTAATTTTTGCGATATTGAAAGTTAGTTAAATTTCTTCAATAATATATCCAAGGTATAGGGATATATTAGTGATAGGAGTAGTGTAGGATAAAAAGGAGAATGTATAAAGAGGGGAAGGTCTATAAAGGTAATGACATGGTAATGGAAGGAGAAGTTACACTATAAGGTTATATTTTCATAGGATAACGGGGAATGGTATGAAGAACATATCTACATATAGGATAGTGCTAGTAGTAACAATGGTGTGAACATATATAAAATGATGGGAGATAAGAAAAATACTAGTGGAGAGAAAGGCGGTAGGACATGGGTGGTGGATCCCATGGAAGTGGTAACTATAGTATGATAGGAGGAATCATTATAAGAGGATGAAGGGTAGATGGATACATAGAGGGTACAACATTATTAAAATCCATTAGAGTGGTAATATTATGAATAGTATTAATTCCCTAAGGATAGCCACCTAATACATTATATAAATTACTAGCCAATGAGTGAGGATATTTAGGGTGGAGAGGTTCATCAATACGTAATTATCAATTTAAGAAAATATCTTGTTTAGCAACATATGTATCTAAATCATAGTCTTGATCATTATTTTTCATCTTCTTTAATGTGGCTCTTTATATGGTTGTCATTAGCTATTATATCAAAAAATGATTCAATCGTCATTTTATTTGCTAGCCATATTAGAGTTAAGATGAAAACTCCATACAACAAGATTTTAAAGGATATTAATTTAACTAGATAAAAGATCAAGGAAAACACTCTCAAACATGCAATATACCCCAATTGCTTGTGGACAATGCATAATTTCCCTAATAATGTGCAACTAAAAACTAATAACATGTAATGAAATGGACAGGTGATAATAATTAAATAATCCTAATTGAACTAGGGTTGTCCCTTTTATATATTTAAGAAGTTGTAAGAGCATTGTATGAAATTGTAAGATGGGAATTACTAATGAAATGTTATATAACACATAAGAGAATAAAAAGGAGGGTTACACTAGAATATTGATTAGAATTATGAAAATCATCAAGATCATCTTAAATAATGGGTTTGAATATATCAAAAATGGAGTGTCGGTTATGAGGAGGAGGATGTAACGCCCCACCAAGGAAACCAATAAAACAAAGTATTATGTAGCGAATTATTCGAATAATTTTTTTTGAACATTCATATATATACAAATGTCTAATGGATTCCAAGACGACGTTACTTATACATTATTATTAATAACTTCACATCATAATATTTAAGTTATAAAACACAAGTACATAACATATACAAGTATGATCCACTTCCATAAGTTTAAACAATTCAAGTCATTTACATGTTCAGATTACATCTAGTGAGATTCTCATAAATCTCAATACATCTAATGATGTTACAATGAGTACACCCTCAATCATGAGGTAAATATACAAAGTGGGTATTGATCTCCTCATATCAAATATCTACATCTCCGAACACATTCAGTGTCCATCGACACGAACAAAGAAGTACAAGAACCAACTGCAAGTATAATATCATCTGTAAGAGTATAAAATGAAGGTGTAGCACAATTTCCACCCAACCGTGTGGAACCCGAAGGTCCACTCCCTCTGTGCTAGGAGATAATGAAAGGTTCATAAGACAATCAAACTAACAACAAGGAACACACATTACATTACATGGCTGACTACACATAACGACATGACCACATCAAACCAAAGTATATACAACATATGCTTTCAGAGATGACTACAATATAACAATAAACTTCACACAAGGGTCTACAGTCATCCATCAGGAAAGAGTGTCATCACATAGTTGTTCTAAGTTACCCTGGTGAATCTTCCTAGACTATCGGCCCTCATCCAGAGTTACCCTGGTAGTCTCTACCGATTCCCGGCCCTTAGATAAACACGTGGAATCGAATTACCTTTCAAGGGGTCAAGGTAAACAACTAAGCCATTCCAGGCCTTCTCAAACTACCCTTAATCTGAATGAGCATTAAGGCACTAGGTGAGGCATTAAATTAATCTTTATTATTAATGAGTCCCAGGTACAATTATTAATATTTCCACTGAATTAACAACTTCTGTTAGGTTACCTTGGCCACCACTTTGGTTCCGGCCCCTAACAAAATCCACTCTTCCTAGATACATGACATAACATCCAAATATTAGGGACTGCCAACATGCATATAAAACAATACCATAATACAACACGTCTCATTCATTGTCAATCGTGGAAAAATTTGAAACACCACAAGGTGACAAATAACTTTGCATGGCAAGTCCCATAATAGAATAACAAGGTATAATATCATCAATAAGTAAATCTTAAAGCTCTTTTCTTTGAAACCAAAACTTAAGTCTCAAGAAGAAATAATACCCCTATCGTAAAATGAGATACAAAGGGAACTACTAAGCATGAAAAGAAAAAAATCTTAAATGTTCACATCATCCTCATGATAGAACATATAATCTCATATTACTTCAAAGGTAACAACAAATCATGAAAGACTAAATTCTATAAAAATCACAGTAATTGAACCTCAAATACAAGCAATATATGCTTGAATGTACAAATTTCACTCCCTAGCCTTAAGTAGAAATTAAAACATATTTAACCATTAGTATTTTTTTTATTTTAAAATAAATAATGTCAAACATACACATAGTTTTCCACAAAATTATAATTCATTTCATCATGAATCTATAGCTCATAAAAGACAATACATTTGACATAATAAAAACATCAAATTATTTTATTCTATCATTAATGAAATATATCTATGACCATTCCTCATAAACAACAATATCAATTCTATCCATATATAGATGATCATTACGTTAATAAGGTATTATTAAAAACATTCATTAATCCACTTATTTAAATAAATATCATATTTCTTATTTCCATACATTTATAAATACATATAGAATCACTAAGATTATTAATTATAATCTCTATATTATCAATTTAGACCACTATGTTCTCTACAAAATCACCCACATGATTTGAGACATGCACATATACTATAGAAAACTATCTATTAACCCTTTTAAGACCGACTCGATACGTGTGTAATTTTAGATAAATCTTACACTAAACTGGAAGTAGGTGGAGTCATAATTCCAAACAGCGGCCAACATGCATAAGATTTCCACAAACTAATACTAAAGTACAATTTACTAGCTATCCACCTATGAGTTTCCTCCATTGATTTAGACTTAATTAACCCTGAGCAATCAAAATAAAGAAGGTATCTTTTAATTTGTATAACTGAAGTATTTACGTATGCAAAGGGATGTAAGATGTAACAACATAGGAAAATACTATACATAAACTTAAGATTGTGAATTGTTAGAATATCTCATACACTTATAAACTATGCCTTAACACTCATTGTTTTTTTTTTTTGGCATCGAGTTTATCCATTACATGGCAGGAGATCACATAGATACCTTTCATTGTATCTATCCACACAAAAAGGAAAGTAGATTACATAAGAATGATTTAAATTTATATAGGGACAATGGTTTGATCATAGAGAACACCTATAAGAAGCAGTGTTGGCAATACCAAGCAAATTTATAGTATTATAATCAAATAACCAGTATAATGGCTGAGCAACTAAAGAGACCAGTGCCAAAATTCCAAGCAAGGATTACGTAGACAAGTAAACGTTGGAATTAGGATATTGCAGAACGACATTATACCAATTTTAGCTCTCATACCCAACAAGGGCGAAGGCACGCGAGGGATCAATCATGTTGAAGAGTAATGATGATACGAATAGACACAATCAGGAAACAAGGCATGGATATGGATGACATCCAACATAAAAAAATAGGTAAAGTCTATCAATACGCCTACAAACAAAATTTGAAGATGTATAAATAAAACTCAAATAAATTCTATGAGTTGAAGTTTAGAGGGTGACTAAATGAGAGCAGCGACGACTGTTCTTAACAAAAAAAAAAATTTACAAAGTCAGAACTGAAGAAAAATGTTCAGAAGGATTTGAACCATTTCTATCAAAATTTATACAGGAAACTATTCAGCATTATAAAGCTATCAATAATACAAGAATGACTAATTTCGCAACAACTTTCTATGTTCAAGTAATGCAACAATAATAAATACCAATAAAATCAGAGAAATTATATAAATCTATACGCCCTTCCATATTTAAGAGTTGCTGCTGTGACAGATTTTAAAGAAATCAGGGAGCTTGTTCATATGTCCACTCCCTTCTATTTTCAAGTGTTGCAATTGTGACAGGTCTGCTATAGAACCAAGAAGTTTATCTGACACTGTTACAACCTTACTTATTCAAGTGCGGCAACTATGGTAGATTTCCAGTGATACCAACAAGGTTATCAAAAACTTTATCCTCCTATTCTTAGATGCGAACTGGGCGATTGAAATGTAATTCCTTCATCAATCTTTACAAAAGATGACATTTATTAATGGCTTGACCAACATGCAATCTAAAGGCAACTCTAGATCCAGAACATTATAAATTATATATAAATATTTCCAAATTTAGCGAACAAAAGAATTAATTATAACGAATATAAGCTTCAGATTATTGCATGCCTGAATAGATGCACTTATAAGCGCAAGGAAATTTTCAATGTTCAGGTATGGCATGCAACCTACATCAATTATGATGGTAGACTTTAAGTAGAAAAGGCATCATACAAACCAATATAGACCGAGGTAAGAATAAAGTTTGATAAGAATATAGACTGAAATCTTGGAATATATCGTTGGCCATTATACTTAGAAGTTGGGTAAATTACATGGACCTTCATGAAATGAAGGCACATTCAAAATGCAAACAAATATGATAGATTCAATAGATCAGTAGTTGCCTAGAGAAATTGACCTTAAAAGCAATAAATATGTGTTTCAAACAACACAACAATGTCATTTAAAACAATGATAGAATGTGTATATATTTCCATACTTCATTTGATTTTATATAACTTTATACTACTACGTTTCTTTTTTTTTAAAATTAGAATTTCGTTCTAATTATTTCTCTATTGCATATACAGGTTTGTTAAAGTAATTCTTTTCCATAAAATTTACTCAAGATTTTACAAAAGAAAGAGGAAACAACAGAAGAAAACCTAGATAAACTGAAAAACTAAATTGATACAGAGTTTGAAGTTCCTGTGTATTCTACTCAATTCACTAGATCTTAGCAAAAGAAATCTGAGAACAATCCTTTTTCCCAATTTATTTCTATAATCAAATATTGTTGTGCAGTTTCCTTCCAAAACTACTATCATAAAAGCTTTTTCTAAAGATTTTTTGTGCAAATATTTTCTCCCTGCTACTGTCATGCAAAAACTCTCTCATGCAATGTCGTGTCCCAAATTGCAACCCCTAATGCTAATTAATGCAATCCCTTATCTCAAGTCACAACTTAAGTGATAATAAACATGCATTCCTAAATTTTCTCATGCAGTTAAAAAACATTAAATATCAAAGATATTTTCCTTCAGGTCATATTTAAGATATTTTAACTTTTCAAAATCAACTCTTTTTAAAATACTTTCTTTTCACTTAAACTATATTTGTACAAGTAACTTATTAATTACTTTTAAAGAAATACCTTTTACAATTTTCACATTTTCTTTTAATCAAATGACTTGCTTAATTTAAATTAATAAATTAAACAATAAACATAACATAAACGTTTATTCTAATATTTAAACAAATTTGCATTTAATCAATATATCAACAAATTAGCCATTTAACTAAATTACACAGTAATTAATTTCCAAATAAAATAACACTGACAAAATTGACACAACAAGACAAAATAACAAATGACAATGGGCAACAATAGGATACTCATTCAACGAAGAATGATGGTTAAACAAGGACCAGACACTATGTCCGAATCAACATGATTTAATTGGATTAGGGTACGCTCAGACCTGACAAGCAGGTAGAGCCGATACCCAGTACCTTTATCTGCATAAAACATGTTAAACATATTATCACATATCAGAAAACACACCGTGAAGAAGAATCGCCACACAAATGTGATACTTAATATGAGTAATGCTACCGCTTATCTTCTTCACCGTGACTGACATGTATCATTAACCATAAACATCAACGTTACTCAAGGATAAACTAATATTAAGACTAAAAACAACATATCCCATAAATCATCCACAAAGTTTAACAATACAATATAGTATCCGAAATAGCTACACGACTAGCAAATGAACACAAACAAATTGAATCACATAATAGTAACTAGAGGGGTACTACATCCTCCCCCCCTAGGATACGGATTACTCTTGGAAGCCGCAAAATAGGTACAACAAACATATCAAAAGGAGTGTTAAGTTCACATCACAAACATAATAGGTTTCGATATAACAAGGCAGCAAGAAGGAAAAGTACTACATGCCTTCTTGCATTAACAGACTACTCGTTATCGGATAAGGGACACTCCACAGGGTCCTCATCCGAGTCCATATATGTCTTCATGGTAACAAAAGATTGTAAACGAAGGTTTTCCTTCTTCTCCTTAGACAAAACAAAAAGGAAAGATCAAATCCCAAGAATCTAAGTACTATATATCCATGACAATCATAAATATTCTTCATATACGCCTATCCTAAAGTTCCCTGAGTCTACTTCCTCGTAAACACTCACCAAGTCAGTATTCTACATCCTTGGAGAGGAATCACAATACGACACATGGCTGACATTGAAAATGATAAAGATAAAATAATTTAGCCACTAAAGTCATAAATAAATATTAAATGAAATTCAATTTCAACATTAAAATAAGAAATGCGCGCAATGTCAACACTAAATAAAGTGTAACCATGAGGGTTACAATTAAATAAGATCACAAAGTGTGGCTAAACCATCACAATCAAATATAAACAAAGTTTCGACCTTCACAATCAACATATGATCATAAAAAATTATAAAGAAATTCCACAATCTTGAAAATTGTACAATACAACACCGGTGATCAGGACACTAAGCCACCCAACTAGTGGGAAGAAGGGAAATTTTCTGCTATAACACTTTTATCTTTATACTGCATGGAGGATCACTCACATCGCCTGCCATAAGACGTAGAAACTATATAACAAGAGATAAGACAAACTACTAAGTCTAATACCTAGGACAACGAAGGGTCTCACCATCTTACAGACTCAGTTGTTAGAGCTTAGTGCTCCGATACCACATGTAATGCCCCGCCAAGGAAACCAATAAAACAAAGTATTATGAAGTGAATTATCCAAATATATATTTTTTAAAACATTCGTATATATACAAATGTCTAATGGATTCCAAGACGACGTTACTTATACATTATTATTAAGAACTTCACATCATAATGCTTTTAAGAGAAAACAATGTGTTATTGCTAACATATACAAGTATGTTCCACTTCCATAACGCTTCTTTAACACCAAGCTCGGTTTACATGTTCGTATTACATCCGCGAGATTCTTATAAATATCAACATCATAATGATGTTATAATGAGTACACTCATAAAGATGAGGTAAATATACAATAAGGGTAATGATCTCCTCCTATCAAATATCCACATCCGAACACGTTCAATGTCCACTGTCATGGTCATTGAAGTACAAGAACCAACTACAAGTATAATGTCATCTGCAAGAATACTCAATTAAGGTGTAGCACGGTTTCCACCCAACCGTGTGGAACCCAAAGGTCCACTCCCTCCGTGCTAGGAGATAGTGACAGGTTCATAAGACAATCAAACATAGAACAAAGAACATACATTACATTACATGGTTGACTACACATAACAACATGACCACATCAAACCAAAGTATTCACATCATATGCTTTCAAAGACGACCACAATATAATAGTTAACTTCACTCAAGGAACTACAATCATGCTTCAGGATAGAGTGTCATCACATAGTTGTTCTAAGTTACCTTGGTGAATCTTCCTAGACTACCGGCCCTCTTCTAGAGTTACCTTGGCAGTCTCTACCAATTCCTGGCCCTTAGATAAACTCATGTGGAGTCGAATTTACCTTTCAAGAAGACAAGGTATTCGACTAGCCATTCCAGGCCTTCTCAACCTACCCTTAATTTATACCAGCATTAAGGTGCTAGGTGAGGCATTATGTTATTAATGAGTCCTGTGTCAATTCATATTAATATTTCCACTGAATTACCAACTTCCATTAGGTTACCCTGCCACCACTTTGTGTTCTCGGCCCCCAACGAAGCCACTTTTCCCAGATACATGACATAACATCCAAATATTAGGGACGCACCATGCATATAAACGATACCATAATAAAATGGTTCTCATTCATTGTCAAATCGACAAATTCAACAATTACAGACAAATGATAACTCTTGCATGGCAAGGTCCCAAAATAAATCGAGGTATAAAAGCATCAATAAATAAATCTTAAAGCTCTTTTCTTTGAAACCAAAACTTAAGTCTCTGGAAGAAATATTACCCCTATCATAAAATGAGATGAAAAGGAAACTACTAAGCATAAAAAGAAAAATCTCAAGTGATCACATCATCCACATGATATACGATATAATCTCATATTACTTCTAAGGTAACAACAGATCATAAAACACTAAGTTCTTTATAAATCACTGTAATTCAACCTCAAATACAAGCATTGTATGCTTTACTGTGCAAATTTCACTCCCTAGCCTCAAGAAGAAATTAAAACATATTTAACCATTAGTACATTTATTTATTTAATTTTAAATAATGTCAAACATACACATAGTTTCCAACATAATTATATTTCATTTCATCATGAATTTATAGCTCGTACAAGACAATACACTTGACATAATAAAAAGATCAAATTGTTTTTATTCTATCATAAACAAAATATATCTATGACCATTTCTTATAAACAACAATATAAATTCTATCCATAGATAGATAATCATTAGATCAATAAGGTATTATTAAAACATTCATTAATCCACTTATTTAAATAAATATCATATTTCTTATTTCCATACATTTATAAATACATATATAATCACTAAGATTATTAATTAAAATCTCTATATTATCAGTTTAGACCACTATGTTTCTACAAAATCACCCACATGACGGAGAGACATACAAGATACTATAGAAAACCATTCTATTGTCCCCTTTAAGACTGACTCGATACTGCATGTAATTTAGATAAATCTTAATTAAAACTAGAAGTAGGGTGGAGCTCATAATTCCGCATACGCCAACATGCAGATTTCCAAAACTATACTAAAGGCAATAATTCTACTATCTATCCACCCATGAGTTTCTTCAAGATTTAGAGACTTAATTAACCCCTTGAGCAATCAAGATAAAGAAGGATCTTTTAATGTGTATAACTCAAGCATTTACACATGCAAAGGGACTAAGATGTAACAAATACAGGATAATACATAAACTAAGATTGTGAACGTTAGAATATCTCATATACACTTATAAACTATGCCTTAACACTCATTGTTTTTTTTTTTTTGGCATCGAGTTTATCCATTACATGGCAGGAGATCACGTAGATACCTTTCATTGTATCTATCCACACAAAAGGGAAAGTAGATTACATAAGAATAATTTAAATTTATATAGGGACAATGGTTTGATCATAGAGAACACCTATAAGAAGCGGTGCTGGCAATACCAAGCAAATTTACAGTATTATAATCAAATAACCAGTATAATGACTGAGAAACTAAAGAGACCAGTGCCAAAATTCCAAGCAAGGATTACGTAGACAAGTAAACGTTGGAATTAGGATATTGCAGAACGAGATTATACCAATTTTAGCTCTCATACCCAACAAGGGCGAAGGCACACAAGGGATCAATCTTGTTGAAGAGTAATGATGATATGAATATACACAATCAGGAAACAAGGCATGGATATGGATGACATCCAACATAAAAAAATAGGTAAAGTCTATCAATATGCCTACAAACAAAAGTTGAAGATGTATAAATAAAGCTCAAATAAATTCTATGAGTTGAAGTTCAGAGGGCAACTAAAGGAGAGCAGCGACGACTGTTCTTAACAAAAAAAGTTTTACAAAGTCAGAACTGAAGAAAAACGTTCATAAGGATTTGAACCATTTGTATCAAAATTTATACAGGAAACTATTCAGCATTATAAAGCTATCAATAATACAGGAATGACTAATTTTGCAACAAATTTCTATGTTCAAGTAATGCAACAACAATAAATACCAATAAAATTAGAGAAATTATATAAATCTATATGCCCTTCTATATTTAAGAGTTGTTGTTGTGACAAATTTTAAAGAAATCAGGGAGCTTTTTCATATGTCCACTCCCTTCTATTTTCAAGTGTTGAAATTGTGACAGGTTGGCAATATAACCAAGAAGTTTATCTGACACTGTTACAACCTTACTTATTCAAGTGCGGCAACTATGGTAGATTGCCAGTGATACCAACAAGGTTATCAAAAATTTATCCTCCTATTCTTAGATGCGAACTGGGCGATTGAAATGTAACGCCTTCATCAGTCTTTACAAAAGATGACATTTATTAATGGCTAGACTGACATGCAATCTAAAGGAAACTCCAGATCCAGAACATTATAAATTATATATAAATATTTCCAAATTTAGCGAACAAAAGAATTAATTATAACGAATATAATTTTCAGATTATTGCATGCCTGAACAGATGTACTTATAAGCGCAAGGAAATTTTCAATGTTTAGGTATTGCATGCAACCTACATCAATTATGATGGTAGACTTTAAGTAGAAAAGGCATCATACAAACCAATATAGACCGAGGTAAGAATAAAGTTTGATAAGAATATAGACGAAAATCTTGGAATATATCGTTGGCCATTATACTTAGAAGTTGAGTAAATTACACGGACCTTCATGAAATGAAGGCACATTCAAAATGCAAACAAATATGAAAGATTCAATAGATCAGCAGTTTGTTAGAATCCAAGATCACCTGCATGCAAGATGGATACCTGTCACATGCAAAAGATATGAAGAACCAGAAAAGATGTTCTCTGTAAACCTCTTAGTAAAAATGCATTAAGAGAATCTATTATTACAAAGTGATCAATCCTTATGAAGGAGATCAAGAAACCCTAAAAGAAACCCTAGTGTGCACACTTAATAATTAATAATTAATAATTAATGTGCCTAAGTTTAGCTTAAGTAATAAAGAGGAATAAGTGACTCAATTAATTAATCAATGTGATGTAATTAATTAAGCATAATAACTTATTACTCTAACACCCCCCCTTAAGATGAACTTAGGAAGAAGCTAAAACACTAAAATAAGATGAATGTAAGCAAAGATGGGTCCCGACAACAAGGCCTGATCAGGTACCCATTTACAAATGCAATAATGAGGTAGAGAAGTAAAAACCCAGTGGAACAAAACCCCCCTACAATGTGATAACATGCTGCAAAGAAGCACTAGAAGAACTCTGTAGAGTAACACTAGAACTTGATATAGGCAACCAAGGAAATATTCTTCTGTATACTACTGAAACCGGATGAGAGTCACTGATTGACTCAAGGAATCATGATAAGGCAACAGAAGACCCGATGCCACGGAACACTCAAAAACTCCAAACGGGAACAACTCTGGAATCTATGAAGCAGCAAGCAATTATTGAATGATGTATTACTGAAAATGAAGTGCAAAGATGCAAGATGCACTCTCCCAACTGCCAAAACATCCAAGTAATTGCCAAACAACCCATCGGGCCAAATCTGGACTAAGTGATAAACTTGGGACAGATACAGAAAAAGTACATGGACAGCAACCTAGAGCTCCTCAATACCTTTCTGACGCTTCAAACGAGGCGAAAAACAGAGATCATGGCAAAAAGTTATGAGCTCGGAAGCATAAAACGTAAATCTAGCTTCAAACAGCAATAAATATAGGAAAATAGTAAAATACTGAAAAATAAATATTACTACTGAAAAGTGCTCGGAACCAGCTTTCCGGCGATATCTCGTTTGCCCAATTTCGATACCGTATGCCCAAGTTATGGCCAAAAGAAAAAAACTGCTCTTTTAGGGCAAACTAGGGTTAGGAGGGGCAAGGAGGGGCCATACGGCCGATGATGTCATGCTGACGTCAGTGAGTAACGGGAAAAAATTTGACGGCCATATGGTCGTCGCAGCAAAAAAAACCCCCCTGTCGGAAAAATTTACCAGTGACCGGTATATTCTCGTGCTTCCCAAAATATTCTTCCGCTGGAATGTTGAGGTTGGCGCAGGTCCCCGGTCCTCCATATGACCGGGGCTGGGGGCTCGGACTGGCTGGGGGCTGGATCTCAGCTCTCGGTTCTCCATATGGCCGCGGCTGCTGGGTCTTGAGCCCTCAGGGGCTGGCGGATGGGCCCGGCGGCGGACCGGCGGTGAAGGCCGGCGGTGGCGGGGAATGGGTGGCCGCCTGGTGGCCGCCGGGTGGCGAATATGCTTTATAACTAGAGGCGCCGGTGCAGAAACTGAGAAAGCTCAGTTTTTTAATTTTTTTTTATTTTTGTGCATCGAAAGGCATGCTGGGGAGGCCGTACGGCTCCTCAGACAAAAAAAATTTGCCTTCTTGACCAACTTGCACCAAAATAGACAAATTTTATATGAAAATGGGGGTTTTTGGGCACTGCGGACTCAATGGTGAGGTTCGTTTTGTCCCAAAATGCCCAAAAATTTAGGCTACCCCCAGATCTTGCAGAAAGGATGCCTGTGGAAACCCTTGCAGTTGAAACTCACTGAAAGGCCATATATTTAGATCACGAACAGGCAGCTGCAGGTCTGGAGCTCTGATACCATGTTAGAATCCAAGATCACCTGCATGCAAGATGGATACCTGTCACATGCAAAAGATATGAAGAACCGAAAAAGATGTTCTCTGTAAACCTCTCAGTAAAAATGCATTAAGAGAATCTATTATTACAAAGTGATCAATCCTTATGAAGGAGATCAAGAAACCCTAAAAGAAACCCTAGTGTGCACACTTAATAATTAATAATTAATAATTAATGTGCCTAAGTTTAGCTTAAGTAATAAAGAGGAATAAGTGACTTAATTAATTGATCAATGTGATGTAATTAATTAAGCATAATAACTTATTACTCTAACATAGTTGCCTGGAGAAACTGACCTTAAAAGTAATATATACATGTTTCAAACAGCACAGCAATCTCGTTTAAAACAATGATAGAATGTGTATATTTCCATACTTCATTTGATTTTATATAACTTTATACTGCTATGTTTCTTTTTTTTTAAATTAGAATCTCGTTCTAATTATTTCTCTATTGCATATACAAGTTTGTTAAAGTAATTCTTTTCCATAAAATTTACTTAAGATTTTACAAAAGAAAGAGGAAACAACAGAAGAAAACTTGGATAAACTGAAAAACTAAATTGATACAGAGTCTAAAGTTCTTGTGTATTCTGCTCAATTCACCAGATCTTAGCAAAATAATTCTGAGAACAATCCTTTTTCCCAATTTATTTCTATAATTGAATACTGTTGTGCAGTTCCCTTCCAAAACTACTATCATAAAAGCATTTTCTAAAGATTTTCTGTGCAAAGATTTTCTCCCTGTTGTTGTTGTGCAAAAAATCTCCCGTGTAATGTCATGTCCCAAATTGCAACCCCTAAGGCTAATTAATGCAATCCCTTATCTCAAGTCACAACTTAAGTGATAATAAACATGCATTCCTAAAATTTCTCGTGCAGTTAAAAAACATTAAATATCAAAGATAGTTTCCTTCAGGTCATATTTAAGATATTTTAACTTTTCGAAATCAACTCTTTTTAAAATACTTTCTTTTCACTTAAACTATATTTGTACAAGTAACTTATTAATTACTTTTAAAGAAATACCTTTTACAATTTTCACATTTTCTTTTAATCAAATGACTTGCTTATTTTAAATCAGTAAATTGAACAATAAACATAACATAAATATTTATTCTAATATTTAAATAGATTTGCATTTAATCAATATATCAACAAATTAGCCACTTAACTAAATTACACAATAATTAATTTCCAAATAAATAACATTGACAAAATTGACACGATAAGACAAAACAACAATGACATCGGGCGACAATAGGATACTCATTCAACGAAGAATGATGGTTAAACAAGGACCAGACACTATCTCCAAATCAACAAGATTTAATTGGATTAGGGTACGCTCAGACCTGACAAGCAGGTGGAGCCGATACCCAGTACTTGTATATGCAGAAAACATCAATGTTATACATATCATATATTGAAAAACACACCATGAAGAAGAATTGCAACGCAACAAGATACTCACAAGTGAGTAGTGCTACGTTGTCTTCTTCACCAGGACTGACATGCATCATTAAATCATAAACATCAATCACATCATGATAACCACATTAAGACTCAGAAACAACATATCTAATAAATCATCCATAGAGTTTAACAATTAAATATAGTATCTGAAATAGTTACACGACTAGTAAACGAACACAAACAAACTGACTCACATAGTAGTAACTGGAGGGGTACTATAGAGGATTTGAATTTTTTTGACAAGTTGTAAAGCATTTGTTAAAGACATCCTATAAACCAAGTCAAGGAATATGGTGTTGGAATTTGTGCCAAATTTGGTGCCATTTTTAGGTCATTATTTTGGCTCATGGCTTTGGTAAACCACACTTGGTTTATGGTTTAAATTTTTCCTATTAATGGGTACTTGAAATGGAGAAAGCATAATGATTTTATAGGTGTCATCATGCTACTAGAAATTACTCCATATGAATCACATGTTGATGATACTACTATAAGGGTATGCACATGAATATTTTATTGTAAATGATATTATTATCAAATAATATAATTGGTTCATATTTTTGGTTGTGGGATTTTTCTTCCAAGAGGATTTTCCCATGTACATAATTATGTTATAAATTTATAATTTATACATTTTTCTTGTAACTAAAATTAAATCTATTTTGCATATTTATCTCTTGATAGGTTAATATGGACATTTTTAATGTTACAAATGATACAATTTGTGGTTCTATTTGAACTTCACAACTTTATATTGTTTGTTTCCATATGTTATTAAGTTCTTATATATGTTTCACTTTGTCTTTCCATTTAGTAGTAGGTTATCCATAGCTTTGATTGTTGATATGGGAAGGCATATTTCATTTACACATAGAACATAAAAATGTATTGAAAATGGGGAAGCAAATCCAATTTGAATTCAACAAATTTGAAAAAAATTGCATCTAGGGTTTCAAAATTTAACATATCAATGCATTTTAAACTCTAAAAAATTTGAATTTCAAATACTTGGTGCTCGTTATGCAAGTCAGGTTGATGAAGTTTGGAGAGACCAAGTTGAAGTTGTGTTCACCGGAAAGAAGAAATCAGTTCACTCACCGTCACAGTCTCGGTTCGCCGCACGCAAGGAAAGCAACTGGTAATTTTAGAAAGTGAAAATGACAGTCAAAATGAGAGTTTTTTTTTTTGTCATATGTAAGGGGGTTTGGTCGAACCCATTTAAGTATGATTTTTTTAATTTAGGGTTTAGGGGTTCGGCCGAACCAATGGTTCAACCGAACATAGGTGTTCGACCGAACCCCTTGAGTTTGGGGAAAAGGAAAAAAACAAAATTTCTTTTCTCATATAAATTGTAAACCACTATTTTGAAGTCACCCTAGTTATAATTGTGGGGCTCTATTGATTTAAAATTGAGATTAGAGTTACCTTCCTAATAATGGGATCATCGATGGGATGGATAGCAATGGCAATAGTTATTGGATCTAGGACACCCTTTTTGTATCCCGTGTGATGGGCGGACTTATGCTCAGTACAACTTTGTTGGGGCTTTCTATTGGCTATTTAGGGTCATTCTTACCTCTCTTTCCACCCATGCAAAAGCTTTTGCACTTCATGAAAAAGCACATCCCATGTCTTTCGAGAAGCGGAGGAAAAAGAAATTTGCAAAGCCAAAGGAAATGAAAAGAGTTGTTATAGAAAAGAGTGGCAGCATGGATTGTATTGATGATTCAATGAATATGAAGAATCATTTGAGACAATGGGCTAAAATAGTTGCAAAGCTTGCTATTAGAGAGAAATTGAGCACATGAATGAAGATATCAGATCCATCAGTTGAGAAGAGAAATAGCCACAAGCCAATGCAAGAGCAACATGACCAAAAAATGTGAGAGAAAATGCCAGTGTATTCTCTATATGATTGTGTAACTAGGGAAACTTCCCATACAAACAAAAATATTATGATTTCAGGTTCATCGATGGTTCCATATTTTCTTCATTGACACTTATGGCTCTACTTAATTGAGTGAGTTGTATGAGCAAGTTAACAAAAACTTTCATAAAAAAAAACCTTTCATCTAACAAAAACTCAAAGGATTTTGTGAAACTTTTCATCAAACCAAACCATTCAGCCAACAAAAACATGTTGGGTTCACCAAATGTAACTAGGGTAGACTTTTTAGATTAATTGCAAATAACATAAACTATTAAACCCCAATCAATAATAGAGCACAATGGAAAGCAAGAAACATAAAAATATTGAAACAATATCACTTGGTTTTCAAGCCTCCATTAATTGACCTCTATTTCCCTTCTCCACCTTGCTATAAATAGTATAATTTCCTTCACATTGAAGTGCAACTATAGCCTATGCCTAAGACAAGAAAAATTATATTGAAGTATTGTGTGCTCAAGTATTTAGAGAAATCAAGCATCTTGTGTGTCCAAATGACTAGAGAGAAACCCTTTTTAAAGAATTCCAAATTGACAATAGATGGCCAAGATTAGAAGTTGGAAAACCCCTAAGATCAAAGGCTAGAATTCAATGTGATGAGGAGCATTAGGGTTAGGGAAACATTAGGTCAAAATTAGGGAAAGCTTTGAAATGAAGGGTTGAGATTTAATTGAAAGCAATTAAATCAATGGTGGAGAAAAAGAGGTAGTTGGAAAATCAAATAATAATAGAAATTATTTAATTTATGGGGGAAAGTTGACTTATGAATTAAATAATGGTTTAATTCATAAATGGGAATGAGATAAAAGACAATAAATAATTGTTTTAACTATTTACTTATGGGATGAAAAGTGGGTTAAATAATTAATTTTATTTAATTGAAGGATAAATGGTAATGTTATTAAATAATTGATAGTAATTATATAATTATAAGTGAAAATGAAAAATGAGTAATTAAATAAATTATAAATTTATTTAATATTAGAGGGAATAAGGATTAATTAGTGACGTATTCAAATAAATTAAAGTAATTTGCTTATTTAAATAATCATAGAGGAATAATTAATACATTAATTATTTGAGGGAGAAGCGTGGTCATCATAGAAAAGTTCAGCTCGAGGGCCTAGGTCATTTTTATGTGTCTACACTCTCAACCCTCGCCACAATAGAAACAAGAACATTGCATGGGCATTGTTATTCAACCTCCTATTGTGATTAACTTAGATGATGACATTGACATTGTGAAAATTGATGACCAAGTGCATGATGAGTTGAATACCTTGTTTGCTTCTTCCATGAACTTAAATTACAAATCTCCTAAAAGGAGTGTTGAACTTGGTTTGTTTCCTAGTTTGGAACTTGATGTTGTCTCTTTCGCTAGTTTCCCACCTTCCATTTATATTGATTGAGATTGGAAGAAGGATGACCTGCTTTAGGTTGACTCACCTATTCCTCACTAGTCTTTTCCTTTTTCCTTTTTCTTTTTATGTGATTACATGTGCATAATGTGATCCCCTAGAAAATTTTGTTTTATGTTCCTCTCTTTTGTGCATTCTTCTATATGTACCATTGTTCTTCTCTATGTCATAGTCATTTTTCATTTGTCTTGTATTTTCCTTTTGGGGATGACACAAGGCGTCAAATCATTTATGTTTCTTCCATGTTGACCCAAAAGGCTTATTCTTTGTTTTTTCTTTCTTTGTGTCATTCTTCCAGTTCTATGTGTATTTGGGGAATGATGACAGTTCCATGCTCTATGACAACATTTTAGCATAGACATACTGATCCCAAATCCATAGACCCATTATGTGTTTGTGGGGGAAAGCCTTCCTTCCTATTTCATGACGTAGCTTGTTCTAGAAACATATGACTTAGAATAGGGTTTTTTGAGGAAATATCTCATGTCTTATGACAAAATCATTGGCTACTTTAAAGCAATTACTCATAGTGATGGTGTAGCAACCACTTTAAAGTGCGGGCATACATTAATGATATCTTTAGGAAAATTTCATGGTGTGATTTTCCTTTTCCTTGTGATGTGTCCTCTTCTTGGTGGTGTCATTGGGTTTGGTGTTGTCCAAGAGTGTATGATCTACTGTCATGGCATGATGTGAATGCGGCATCCCATGGGCCATAATTTGACACCTTGACTTGTCCTCTCTTGGATACATTAAGAACAATGCTCCCTAAGAGGAATACCATTACATGAACAAAGCATAATCCCCTTTAACAAAAATTTTACATAACATTCAAAATCATTTACAAAAAAAAAATGTTTTGGTGCCTTATTGAAGTTGTCAGGAGGATGACTTCGGTATGGTATGAGAGGCTAATATGATTATCTCAATTTCCACCTCATTGGGATAACTCACCTAGTGAACAAACTAAGGTTCCACTACCCTAGAGTGAGCATACATATTTTGGGATAACTCACCAAGTGGATAGACTAAGGTTCCACTACCCCAAAGTGAGCAACATATGTTACGGACAAACAACCACTGCTTCACATCACATTGAATCGGATGTTCTTAATCCTTTATTTTTATTTATTTTTCGTGTCCTTTGATAGGGTATGATCATGTATCTTTGTTATTGTTACATACTTAAGTGTATTGGATGTCTAATTTAGTGTGAGTTTGACATGGGGCCATACTCTCACTAGAGTGGGAGAAAAATGTAGTAACAGAAAAAGTAGCCTTTTCCTTGCTCAGTTTGATAATTGACATTAAAGTTGAATTAATGATTTCTTGGAGTGGTGTTGTAAAGTGTACACATTCACACTATTCTTGAACCTTTATATGATTAAAACATGCCTTAATTGGTTCTTTGCAAAGGTGTTGTAAAGTGTTGTGACATACTTTCACACTTTTCTACGATGTTTTTACTTAGTTAAGCCTTATGGGCCCCTTTCAATAAAAATGTACATATTGTGTACCTTTTTTAAGTGTTGCAAAGTGTTTTAAAGCACTTTCACACTTACCTAGGTGGTCTAAATTCATTGTGGTTAATTGTAGTTATTAACCTCATTTTAAGTCAGATTTAGGCCTTAATTTTGGCACCTCCCAAAGATCTATCTCGACAATTATAACTTAATTATCAAATTATTTCATTGGGAAAGATTTGGTCCTAGTAAGTTGAGCCAAGACCCATTCACCCTTGATGGCGAATGTCTCCTACCTTAACAGGACCCCCCTTTCTTAGTTTGTTTGGAATGGGTTTTTGGCCTTCTTTCAATCCCCCAAAGCTTGGTCCTGGAAACTTATCTAGGACCCATTTTCCACAGGTGGCGAATGGGTCCTTGCTTAATGAGACCCCTCTTTTTGAATTTCATTCTGGTGGGAATTTAATTATCCTTCTTTCCAGATTTGGTGTCGGCCTTAGTTCTTTGAATTTTGGGGTTAATCTCCTAATTTAGTATAAATAAGGGGGTTCATTCATATTGTTTCTCCTATAAATTCAATCTAAGACAATCTAGCAAGCATTCAAGTGATCAAGCATAAGAGCATTACAAGATAATTCATAAGGCATTTTAAGGAAGAATTCAAGTGTTTATTGAAGCAATTCAAAGATCATATCATCATGTCAAGGTTTTGATTGCATCATTTCATGTTTCATGCTTCATTTCCTTATTTCATCATTTGGTTTAATTATCTATAAGGGGTTTGACTAAGGAAAACCCCCATTAAATAACTAATAAACAAGTTTTTTCTGCCCTTGAGTGTGTGATTGCAGATTTATAGGTTGAAGAGTAATATTTGGAGCAAGATTGTCAAAGTTGTAAAGTTGCTAAAGTTGTCATTCAAAGTGCAAGATCACAGAAAGAGCTCTACAAAATTAACTATAGGTTTCCATAACTTGACAACTGAGGATTTAGGAGTGTAGACATCAAGGAAAAGGATCCTAAAATTAGTTTTTTGAAACCCTAAAAGGACCCATTCATCATTGAAGGTGAATGAGTCCTCCATAGCTCAAAAACAACTTTTTGGCCAGGTACACAACTTTTGATGCTATAAAAACACTCCCCATAGTTTTATAACAGTTAGGTTGCATTTCAGGTTGTTATTAGCATCTTATTTTACACATAATTGAGTGATTTTTGGTGAAAACTCTTAGTGGTAGATCCTACTTGGGTTTACCCTACATTTTTCCCACCAATCAATTAACTTAATTAAGCCTCTAATTAGCCCAATTGTGCATTTAAAAGCCTAATAATCTAGTTTTCCAAGAGGGAAACTTGAATTAAACAATTGCAAACATTAATTAAATTGCCTTAGAAATTGAGTGTCAATGATTCAGGTCCTAGGACCCATTCGTCCAAGGGTGAATGGGGCCCCCTTATGTTGAGGATCTCAAATTTTAATATGTTTTTGGTGACATTTTTTATGATTTAAATTCAAATTGCAATTGTTGGAATTTTATGTTTATGTCAGGAAATTAGAAAATTACATATAAATACAAGGTGTTTTTATCAATTCAATATCTATAAGGAAGCTAGAAATTTTTGAGAGACTTCACAAGAGAAAATATTATTGTCAAAAGCATTCAAAAGCACATTTATCAATTTTCTGTGTCAGCATTCAAGATCTCAAGCATCATTTCAAATTTATTTGCATCTATGGATGGTTTTTGAGCTAACATTATGATGTAGGTTTCAAGAATTCAAGAATCAATTCAAGCATCAAGATCAACATCCAATCAATCCATTTCATGCAAGATCAAGACCTTAAAGAGATGTTTTAGAATTCAGTCCTCTAATGATCTCCATTCAAGGGTTTGGTGAGTTGCAACATAGAATTGTTCATTTATCATTCTTTCCATTCATGTTTCATTTCATTTCAAGGTTTAATTACCAAAATGAGGTTTGACCAAGAAAAACCCCCATTCACCAAAAATTTAAAAAAATCCCTCTTTATATATTTGCAAATTTGTAGGTGAAGAAGGATTGAAGATTGATCAAAAGTGCAATTTTGCAAAGTTGTAATCAAAGTTTTCAAGTGACAAAATATTACTTGCAAAATTTGGGTATGTGTAGGATCATGATGGGCCAAAAAGTGGTGATATGATGGGTGTCTGTAGGGTATGTGGTTGACGACTTTTTTTATACCCAAAATTGATGAAATGAAAAGGTTTTTTAAAGGAGATTCTCAACTTTCCACCAATATAAATTATCCTTTACTTTGAATTTAATAAATAATTATTATTCATTTTCTATTTGAAGTATGACTAAAGTCCTAATTGATAGGTTAATTGAAAAAAATCTATAGCTTTCAAACAGTATTACATTTTTTGAATCTAAAACATGCGTCACATTCTTTGCTTCACATACTATAGGATTAAAAAAATAAAAAATTGAATTTCATGAAGTTTTGACCAAGTTAAGCTGGTCAGACATATGAGTTTTTATATTTTTGAAAAGTTGTATTAAAAAATTCATAATTAATTATTTACTTGGAAAAAATTACAATAAAATATGCATCAGATCGGGACATGATTCCTCTACTTATATCTAAAATATTATAAGAAAATATTATCATTTTATTGTGGTTAGGTGGTTAGACAGACACCTACTTCTTATTTTTTCCCTGAAATTTAAGTACTACTGCATTGAAATTTCAAAATTTCACCAAATAGATTTAAAAAAAAAAATAAACCTGGTCATTTAGAAACTACATTCAATTTTCTACATATTTTATTCTTACATATTTTTGAAATAATATAGATAACTTATTCATTTTTTTTATGTCAAGTTGCCTAACTCTGATTTTTCTGATTTTTTTGCCACTTAAGGGCATGTTTTTTCTATGATGATCCTGCGCATACCCATTTAATTCTAATTTTCTAACAGTGAGATCTAGAGGAATCGGGAGTACAGATCCAGAAATCAAGGACTATGAAATCATCTTTTGAATCCTTGTAGCAAGATCCATTCACTCTAGGGAAAATCAATGTAAGGAGGACACTCAACAACAACTTTTGGTGATTGGTACAGATCAATTTACCCTTTTCCTATCTATTAGAAGTTTTTTGTTTATTTTTTCGTTATGCTTTAGATTGATGATCCAAGTTTCATATTACATAATTGAGCTCATTTAATATTTTTACTTTTTCTCCCTAGTGTTGTTCAAGTAGATTTTATCCCTTCTTTTCATAAGGAAATTTGCAAGATCTCCAATAGGGTTGACTCACCTAGGGTTGAAAGTCAATCCTACTTTTGGGATCTCATTTCCTAATGAAACAATAAAGATAGGTGTATCACATATTCAATCACCCATTTCAATAATAAAAAAAGCAATACACCATACATGTTTCTATGTTTCAATATTAAAAGATGCTTATGTAATTAAATTGCAACTAAAGAAAGGAGGAATTATGTAAGGCATTAAAATAATTCAAAACCCTTGTGAATTCATCAAATGAAAAGGTAAAAAAGAAGATAAAAGGAAGGAATTGTCAGTGTAAGAAAAGAGGGAAAATATAGGACATCACATGTAGGAAGGAAACCCAAAAAAATGGTGATTTAATGCTACACACTATTATCTATGGTTGAGAGACATCCTATATTTATGAGGGATAGCCTTAAGCATATAAAATATGCTTAGTAAGCATGGAAACCCTCCTCAAGGCATGATGTTTACAAAACTTTCACAAAAAATGATGTTCTTGCAAGAGACCCCATCCCTTTCCTCTTAAATTTGAAATTTGGGAGTTTATTGTAGTAAAAAAAATAGAGGTTTTCAATTTGAGAAGGGAGTGAGAGAGGAGTCAAGTAGTGGCACAAAGATAAAGAAACTAGTGTGGAATCAATGAGCTAAAGTCCAAATTTTTTCATCAATAGAAATGCCTGAGTTGTGGGATGCCATATCCTAGGTTATTTTTCTTCCCTAAAGTCATATCTTCCAATAAGGGTTACATATTGTTTCTTAAAATGATGAACATTAATTCTCTTCTCTCAATTTAATAGTTGTCAAGCTAAACCCCAAGCATAAGTTTGAATTGTGTCAAATCTTCATTATGTCACGTAGTGTCAATTAGGGACAAAAAATCATAAAATATGGCAAAATAGAGTATAAAACACATGTACTAGCAATCTTGTCAAGCCAATAATTCTAATAGTTAAGGAGAACAATGCATTTTAGGTCTAATAAGAAAATAACTCTATATAATAGAATAAAAGGAGATGTTTGAATATATATTTATGGATTCACAAAACATTGCAGGGATAATTTATAGTTATCATTACTAGTTGTAATACTAAGTATAGATAAATGTATAGTTGGTAGAACTATAGGTCTCACTTTTGTAGTTGCTAGCTTGATATGGGCCGCTACCAAATAAGGCAATGCTATGTATTGCTCACAATCTAATTAATTTTATGACATTCAATATAGAAATTGAAACAACGAAAAAATTGGGATATGCACTTTCGTATGGTTTAGAACATAGAGCAAGACCCACTCTCCAATTATCTCATTCAAGGATAACCCTAGAGATCTCAATGCAAAAGAGAACGAGATCTTGCAATAAGGTTTTCGTAAGATATGACTGTAAACTAATGAGGGTTTCACCACCAAGCTAGGGATTGGAAAGATAAATGCAATGCAAGATGTAATACTTAACCCTAATATGATACAATCTTCATCTAAATGACCTAAATTTATATGAAAATAAAAATAGAAAGTTGCAAGATGAAATGTGTGCACCTGGAAACTTGAAGGAGATTGAATGAAGCTCTAAAATGCTAGAATTTTAGACTTTAATGATGACTGGGACTCATACACCAGGTTGGGTGAATCAGTCCCAAATTTTGATTTTTGTACAGAAACTAGAATCTCACAAATGAGTGTTTGAAACTGCAAAAAGCTAAAAATTGACTTAAATTGGGACTTATATGCCAAAATTGGCATATCAGGCCAATTAGGGTTTTATGAAACTTGAAGGCTTGAATTTGGTCATCAAGGTCTGCTATGTGCTTCCCAATCGATTTCCAGATCTGAAACCTTGATTTATAGCCTATAGAAGTATTCCAAATATCTCCAATAATAATTCAGGTGTTTTTAGCCTATTGAATTAATTTTAATTTTGGGCCATGCAAGACTCACATTCCCAAGGTGGCGTATGAGTCCAAAATCACTAAATATGGCCCACAGAGCCTAAAAACACCTAAATTATTATTGGATGTTGATTTATGTTGGGATTATCCTCAAAAAGGTGTATTAAATGGGGCTTGTGGATGCAAAATAAGGCCAATTAAATAATAAAGAAACCCAATTATTTATGAAAACCCTAGAAAAGTGTGAAAGTGTGTTACAACACCTTAAATAAGGTTTGATTAATTTTATTTAGTTCACAAGGGCCCAAGACCTAATGTGAATGTGTCAAACACAAATTACAATGCTAAATCAAGGCATTATTAAGTTCAGTTTAACAAGGAGGGCCCAAACAAGCAAGGAAAAGTAAAGGGATACTTTTTCCATTGCCACATTTAGCCCCCACTTTAGTGAGACGATGAACTTGCTTTAATCTCAAACTAAAGTAGACGATCACACATCAAGAGGGGTCCAAGTGTGCCAATGTCAATAAGATAGGATGACAATGATCAAGAGGGGTGATCAAGCCCCCATGATCAAGATCCCATGGTAAACCAACATAGACACAAAAGGACACATATAACAATGATATAAATAGCAACAAAAAGGCACAAGAATACACTACCAAAGATTAAAAAAAGAAGAGAATAATAAAGGGAAAATAGAGGTGGATCAAGCTTCAACCATTTGTCCATCGTGATGTGGATTAGATTTTGGCTATTTGTCCTAAAAATGCATGCCCAATTTGAGGCAATGAAACTTCAGGTTGTCCACTAGGTGAGTAATTTAAGAAGGTGAGACACATACACTCATGACCGGTATGCGCTCACACACACATGCAAGTGGCTAAGGGAAAGTCGTGCCTCAGATCAACTTCTTGTCAAATCATACCAAAGTTATACCTCCTAATAAATTTAATAAGGTGCCATGCAACAATGAACTTCGAGCTTCATGAGACAAGCAAAGCTTTGTATGCTTGGAACTCATGAACAAACAAGATGGCTCCACGAGCATGCAAAGTGTGCTATGCAAGGTGGCCATATAACCAAAATGTAAAGAATGTTCAAAGGAGTCTTACTTAGTTCATGTGAAGTATTTTACTAAGGGAACATTGTCCCTAATGTCTCCAAGAGAGGACCAATCCAAGAATAAAAGATTGACAACTTATGGAATACAATGTATCGCATCAAGCCAGAGGAATGCAATATGCTTAGAGAGATCATTCTCTTGAAGGTCATCACACCCAATGTTAACCACAAAGTGAACAACACTTCACATAAAGTAAGAATACTACACCATGAACCTTGAAAAAGATAAATTTAAGAGAATAATGCCAATGTATGCCCCCACTTTTAAAGAAATTGCTAAACACCATGCTATGAGAAATTACTTTAAAGTAGCAAACAACATATGCTAACAATAAAGAAGACATGTGAGCTAACTTGGAAAGACCTATGCCAAGTCATATGTTTCCAAATGAAGCTACGTCATGCCAAAAAGAAAAGGAAAAGAGAGGGGTTGCCACCAAAAATGAAACTCCAAACACAAGGAATCTATGGATTTGGGGTAATTATGTTCTTGCTACAATGTTTTTAGAGAGCTTAAAATTGTCATCATTTCCCAAATGCTCATAGAACTAGAAGAATGACACAAAGAGAGTAAAAACAAAGAACAAAAATTAAGGTCAACATGGAAGAGACATGAGTGTTTCGACACCTTGCGTCATCCCCAAAAGGAAAACACAAGACAAATAAAAGATAAAGAAAAATCTTTTGGGTCAACATGGAAGAGACATGAATATCTTGACGCTTTGCATAATCTCCTAAAGGAAAACACAAGACCAATAAAAAGATAAAGGAAAATCTTTTGGATCAACATGGAAGATACATGAATATATTGATGCCTTGCATCATCCCCAAAAGGAAAATACAAGACCAAGAAAAGTTAAAAGAAAATATTTTGGGTCAACATGGAAGAGACATGAATGTCTTGATGCTTTACATCATCCAAAAAAGGAAAACACAAGAAAAATAAAAAAGATAAGAGAAAAGAGCTATGACATAGAGAATAATGAAGATACAAATAGAGGAATGTCACAAAGAGAGAGAGATACATCAAACAGAACAACATGGGGGATCACGTCACACACATGCAATCACAAAAAAGACAATGAAGATAAATAAAGTAAAAGACTAGTTAGGCACATGTGAGTCAACCTAAAGTAGGTCATCCGCATCCCAATCATGTTCATTACATACTAAAGGTAGACAACTAGCTAAAGGAACAATAGCAAGTGCCGAAGTAGGGCCATCACTAGGTTCAAAAATTTTCTTAGGAGAATTTTCATTTAAGCTTATAGAAGAGGAGAAAAATGTATTCAATTCATTATGCACTTGTTCATCAATTTTAGTAATCTCCTCATCATCATCTAAATTTATCACAACAAGAGGTTGAATGATATTATCCAAAGAAGGGTTCATCTATTGTTGTGATTGCATTATAGGATCCTTTTGTTTTAGTGAAGGGGAAGACTCATCATGCATTGCTTCAGTCAAGTTTGGATCTTGATTTTATTTATTTATTTCCTCATGTAACCTACAAGTGAGGGCACGACGTTGATTCCTATTATATCTAGCACCTCTACTTCTTTTAGTTCATTTTTCAAGTTGTGTTTGTGTAGGAGTGGGTTGATCAACCATAGGTTTCTTTTCTTCCCCAAGGGGAGGAATGGAAGTAACCATGGGAGGTTGTTCGACCACTTTCTCTTTGACTTTGTAAACTTTTTTTATTCTACAAGGCATGATGGGATTTTTTTCATTTTCTCTTGGTATTTTATAGGAAGTAGGTGAAGGTTTTGTCTTAGGTTGGTCTTGGACCTTATTTCGAATTTCATTAGGTTCAATCATAGTTTCGTCAATGATGGTAGGCTCAATTGTACACTAAGGCATGTTTTGGAGGGATAATTCTACTATTTTATTTGCCTTGAACTTTTGGTAGGATTTGAAAAAGAAGTCTTCTAGTGGTTTGATAAGTTCTATAGGCTCGGGCCAAAAGAAATCTAAGGAATAGTTCCATGGGAAGACAAAGGGTTAAAGCCACTATGATGGATGGTGAAAATTTAATTGTCAAAGGGGAACTTTAAGCATTTATGTACAACCAAAGGGACTACATTGACGAAGTGAAGCCATGGATAGCCTAGCTTCACATGAAATTGGTTTAACTGTGGGATGATGGAGAATGAGATATCTAATGTTTTTTGTCATATTTGTAAAGGAAGGGTGATCAATCCTATCATAGGGCAGGTAAATCCATTATGTGTCTTGATCCATGCTTTTAGTTTATCATATATATATTTATAGAGTTCATGAAAAAGTGAGAATTCCTTGATGATCGCATTCTCTCCATAGACGATATCTATTAATATCCCATTAATGGGCTTGTCATAGATTTGACCGGCTATGAAAAGAGGACCATTGTGTGCATGTTTAAGTATATCTTTTGAGGATAAAGCAATCTCAAGAGGCTTTTTAGTTCGGCCCTTACAAGGAATGATGTCTATCCCTTCTACCATATCATTCATAGGATCATTATCTATAGGATCATGCTAAACAATATCATTGTTATCATCATCCATATCAACATTCATCACATCATTCTTTGTAATTTTGCTAGCTTTGACAAAAGAAATGTTATGATTAGGAATAGCGTTGGTAAATATTTTCAAGTTGTGGTTAGGAGGGGCAACAAATTTATTTCCTTGATCATTAACACCTCCAATAGAAAGCCGACCAAAATTAATGAGGTCTTGCACAAGATGTTTAAGACCATTACAATGTTCCATATCATGTCCATTTTGTTGGTGATAATGGAAGTAAGAATTTTTTCTATAGTTTGTGAGCAATGGTTTAATATTAGGATTAGGTGTTTTAACGAGAGGTAAGGTAATCATCTTCTGTTCTAAGAGTTGTGAAATAGTGTTGTGAAGGATATTGGGTATGGGAGTGAATTGTCTTTTCTAGTCCCCATAGTTAAAGGGTATCACGGCGTTAACAAAAACTACTTGGTTATTAGTATTGTGAGTTCTTTGTTGAGGGGGATTGAATTGAAGGAACTATTTGTTCTATTTTCTAAAAGCTTGGGAATTGTTTTGGTTTGCAAACTTGAACTTCTAAGTACGGCTAGAGGTGGGTTCTATATCACAACTACTAACCAAATTTTGATAATCACGAAGGGCATTACATAAGTGCATGAAGGAGAGGAATTTCATCATGGTAATTTTTTCTTGTATCTTGCTTTGCAAATTCTCTATGAATACCTTTTGAAGGTGAAGATTAAGAACCTTAACATTGACTTGGGAATAAAGTGATTGATATCGTGAGATAAAATCTGTAATCTTTTCTTCTTCTTTTTGCTTGCATCTCATCAAATTGGCCAAGGTAATTTTAGGGATCATATGCACTTGGAAATGGTTGAAAAATGCCTCAAAAATTTCATTGAATGAACAAATTGAGTTGTTCAATAAAGAAGAAAACCATTGTAAGGCAATATATTTCAAGGACCTAGGGAAAAGCTTAGACAAGATTTTATCAAGGACAAAATTCACTACATAAGGTGGTATAAGCATTAACATGGTTAGAAGGATCTCTCTTTCCTCCATATTTCTCGAATCTAGGCACCTCTTCATGTTGTGGCATCGGTGTTCGCAATATCTCCAAGGACAATGGGCTACTTTTGACATAATATGTAGGTAGGCCATTTTGATTTTGGTTAATGGTAGAAATTTTTTTTTGAAGGGATGAAATAGTTTGGAAGATTTGATTAATTTGAGGGTCATTGCTTGTGTTATGAGATGGAGGTGAAAAAGGTGGGGGTGTGTATGTGTTTGAGGTACAAGTTAATGGAATTCTTGTAGGTGCTAAGGTGGTAGGAGATATGACATGCGATGCCACAAAGGTACTAGGGATGCTAGTGGAAATACATGAGGAAGGAATCACATTACTAGTCGGTTGCATTGTTGTTGTGACTTGAGGGTTGGTAAAGGTAGGAATAGAGGCAATTGTTGAGGGAGGAGGAATTTGAATTCATCCTTGGCTTGTGACATTGTTCATAGGTAAAGGATAACTAGTAGTTGAGGTAAGGTTTTTTCCAAAGATTTGAACTATGTTTTTCACAAGGTCAAGTCCATCTTCACTTTCAAGCATGCGATGAGTGTTATCTATGGTAAGGATGGCAGTAGTTGAAATGTTGTCATTTCACACTTGATGTTGTAGGTTTTCTAAATATTCATGAATTTTAACTATGTTTTCTTGTGAAACACTATCAATCCTTGTTTCAGCATGCATCACACTACTTGAAGGCAAAGAGTTGTTAAGGGTATGGTCCATACCTAGGGTACTAGTGTCAATACTAGGAGTGAAAGAGCTAGACAACCCAAGATCCATGACAATTGTGCTATCGCGAGATGACATGAGTCTCGAAAACTTTGTCTCACTATAGTATTGGCAATAGGACACCAAATACTCATGGAAGGGATACTAAATGCAAATGGATGCAAATGCAATATATAATATAAGAAAAAGGAAATGACTATAATAGAAACTTTGTAAACTAAAATAGAAAGGTATCCATGGTAAACAGAAGCTCAAAATCAATGTTTTAAATTCTAGAAAATGTAGTGCAGAATCTGCACTAAGAATGATTCACCCAGAGGGGCGTATGAGTCCTAGTGAGGATTTTTTTCATAATTTTCAAAAAAAATCAATTGATTTTTATGCTTTTTATTTTATATGATCTGTATACTAAATGAAAATGTAGATTTTGTATGATTTTCAATGATATGAGGTGTAAAAATGCAACCTATATTCACTTTCACTAATGCAAAATTAGAAACCCTAGAATGCCAATTAACTAATGCAAACCTAATGCAATCTTAATGCAAGTAAGATCTAGGATGATAATGCACTCCAAATCAGAATTATGATGTTGTAAATGTAGGTTCAAAAAAATGAACTAGTGGATAAATGGGGTATGTGCTTTCATATGGTTTAGAACATAGAGCAAGACCCACTTTCGAATGATCTCATTCAAGGATAACCCTAGAGATCTCAATGCAAAAGAGAATGAGATCTTGCAATAGGGTTGTCCTAGGATATGATTGTAAACTAATGATGGGTTCACCACCAAGATAGGGCTTGGAAAGATAAATGCAATGCAAGATGTAATGCTTAACCCTAATATGATGCAATCTTAAACTAAATGACCTAAAATTACATGAAAATCAAAACAGAAAACTACAAGATGAAATGTGTGCACCTCGAAACCCAAGGAGAATGAATGAAACTCTGAAATATTGTAAAATTTTGAATTTAATGCTAACTAGGACTCATACCCCAAGCTGGGAAAATTAGTCCCAAATTTGGATTTATGTACAAAAACTAGAATTTGGCAAATGGGTGTCTGAAACTGCAAAAACCTAAACTGGGACTCATATGCCAGAATTGGTGTATGATTTTAGTTAGGGTGTTTTGAAACTTCAAGCCCTGAATTTGGTCTTTAAGGCCTTCTCTATGCTTCCCAATTGATTTATGAATTTGAAACCCTAATTTATAGCATTTAGAAGTCTTCCAAGTATCTCCAATGCAAGGTGACAACTTTCTCCAAAATTTCTCTTTAATATTTCTTCAATCTAAACCTATGAATCACACACTAAAGAGAGGGAAAAATGTTGTTTTTTTGGTGGAAAGGGGTTTTCCTTCATCAAACCTCATTTTGGTAATGAAACCTTAAAATCAAATGAAATAGGAATGGAGAATGATGAATGAACAAAATATGATGTTGCAAATCACCAAACCCTAGCAATAAGGTGTTGCAAACATGTATGAGATGGCTCTAATGGATGTAGATCTTGAATCTTGCTTGAATGGGATAGATCTTCAATTAAATTCTGGCTTGAATCATGAAACCCTACATCACAATTGTTAGCTCAAAAACAAACATGAGGCATGCAAACTTTGACATGATGCTTGATTCTTGAAGAATGCTCTAAAATGCTTGATAATTTTCCCTTGAATGTTCTTGTAAACACTTGAATGCTCTTGTGAACTCAAACTTGTTATTATGAATGCTCTCACAAAAGTCTTAGATGATCTCTTAAATGCTTAGGTGAAAATGAGTGAAATAAACTTGTATTTATACTTAATTATGCCAAATTTCTTGAAATTATAACACTACAAGATGACATTAGATCTAGGAGGATAAAATCCTGCCAAGAATTTGAATTAATTTTAATTTTGGGCCACATGGGACTCATACACCCAAGGTGGCATATGAGTCCCATTAGGGATAATTTATGGGACCATATTAAAAAATGCTTAGAAAGGTGTAAAATCAAGTTTGAGACCCAAAAACCTAGGTGGAACTCATACACCCAAGGTGGCGTATGAGTCCCATTAGGCATAATTTATGGGACCATATTAAAAAATGCTTAGAAAGGTGTAAAATCAGACTCAAGACCTAAAAACCTAGGTGGGACTCATATGCCCAAGGTGGCGTATGAGTCCCAAATCACTAAATCTAAGCCACAACCAAAAAAACCTGAATTATGATTAGATGTTGATTTATGTTAGGATTATCCTCAAAAAGATGCATTAAATGAGGCTTGTGGATGCAAAATAAGACCAATTAAAACATAAAGAAGCTCAATTATTTATGAAAACCCTAGAAAAGTGTGAAAGTGTGTCACAACACTTTAAAACACCTTAAATAAGGTTTAGTTAAGTTTATTTAGTTCAAAAGGGCCCAAGACTTAATGTGAATGTGTCAAACATATTACAACATTAAATCAAGGAAACATTAAGTTCAGTTTAACAAGGAGGGCCCAAACAAGCAAAGAAAAGTAAAGGGATACTTTTTCCATTGCCACGAAAATAAATAAATATATTTATATACTCTAAAAACCAGTGTAAAATTTTCAATATGTTCATGAATAATACATAAATGGTGCTAAGTTGATTCCTTCTATAATTTGGGGTAATTTCTATGATTGTAGAAAAAAGAACTTTGTAGTGTGTACCTAAGTATGAAACAATTAAGCTTCCAAAATCTATTATAAAACTAAGAAGCATAAACTAAGAATCATAAAACTAAGAAGCATAAACCTTAGAATCTTGAAGCACACATGGGCGAATCCATTATGATTCCATAAAATTTAGCATCCTAAGTAGCCCTCAAATAATGCAAAAGAAGACATAAAAATATCTCTACACCAACCTTACAAATTTCAATTGATGAGAGTTTTTTGGGTAATGATTTACAATCAAATTTTATACATACAAGGAGGACCTATCTCTACATTTCTCAAGTAGGATTAATAGTCACCTCCATAAGGGTATCAATTTACTACAAACTCCACCAAGTTATTGTTGTCCTCTATGGTTGTTCCCAAATTGAGATGTATTTCACCCATAAGTATGCAAACAATGCATGAGCTTGAGTGAAAATCCTTAGAAATCTTGGAAACCAATAGGTGTTTTGTGAATATTGAGCACCATCCTATTGGAATTTCTATAGAGATTGTTGAGTATCTACCTCTCATAATTTACCTTCTAAATTCATCCTATTCCCTTCCTTAAGTAGCATTGAGTTTGGGTTGTGTAGAAAATAACCTAACAACAGCATACTCCTTGAAACCAACCTTATTCTACCATTTGGTTGATGATCCACTTGAATAAATGAAGTCATTTAACAAATGACAAATACGAGTGAGTCATGCTACATCTATAGATATACATTTTGAAGCCCCTTTATGGTTAGAAGGGAACTTAAAATAACTGCAATATCTTTAAGTTGGGGAAATGATAGTAGAAAACTATCACTAAATGGGTAGCAAGTTGACTACCTTATCAAATTTTGCTAGGTGTGAATAGTTACTTCCTTTTGGTTGAGTAACAACTATACAATCCAAGAATGAATAGATTTTTGAACCCTGCATGTATCACAATGCCAAAATGGGTAGTTGAAATTTTGAGGTGGCTACATTTAGAACATACTTATTCCAAGTTAGGAACCTCTCTTCCAATTATAGTGCTAAGCTAGATGCAAGCACTTAACTATTATGGCAATGAATGGAATAAGATCCTACAAGGGTATAGGTAGAGGTGGTAATCCTCTAATACATAGGCTATTCCTATCCATCCAAGGTGGCCACCGATAGAAAAATCTTGTGGCCCACTCAAAGATAAGCTTATCCATGATTGAGATTGATAGGAGTCAAGGAGCATACTATGTTGATAGATTTTTAGTCATACCCCTTGGATAGTGGGATAGATTTTTCTAGGAGCATGTGGGCCTTGGGGACAACAAAATGCAAGTGATGGATGTCTAGAGCCCACTCTAGGATTGGACGGTTTTCTGCCAATACCATGTGGGCCATAAGACCAAAAACATGTAAGTGATGAATCAACTTACTTGCTTAGTCATCCTATGGATTGTAGGAAGAGAATTTCTAATGAGGCTTAATGTAGGTAACAAAATGGACATACTTTGTAACAATGAGGTGGTATAACCTAATACAGTGTTGGTAGCTTAGTTTACCAATGGTCGGAACACCTTGGGTAGATGGTCATTAGAAAGTTGACCTTACGTGTAGTAGGTTGGTATAGTTGTCAACTCTCTCATTTCAGGCCACAAAATTTGCTTGGAGAGGTGGTTAGGGATTATATCCACTTGGAGGTATCATATTGCAACCCTAAGATGAAATAAGGTGGGTCAAAGAAATGGAGTCCACTTGAACTTGCAGAACAAAATTTATGGTAAGTTTCAGGTGACGCTATATGTGATTACTTCATTTTCTTTTCTATTCTAGCTCAACAACATTAAAGGATCGATTGGCTATAGGCTTGAAAGGTAAATTAAATTGTTGTTGGAAATAAACTTGTATTGCTCATAGTAAGGTTGTCAAAAAAGAAAAATTGTCAACTCTCTCATTTTGGGCACAAAATCTACTTGGAGGAGTGGATAGGGATTATATCCGCTTGGACGAATCATATTTCACCCCTAAGGTGAACTAAGATGGGTCAAAAACATGGAGTCCACTTGACCTTGCAGAACAATTATGGTAAGTTTTAGGTAATGCTATCTAGGATTACTTCATTGACTTTTTTATTCCAAATCACGGGCATAAAAGGATTGATTTGCTATAGGCATGAATGGTAAATTAAATTTTTGTTGGAAATAAACTTGTATTATTGACACTAATGTTGTAAAAAAAAGACTTTATTTTTATTTTTATTTTTTATTTAGTTATTTATTTTTCTAGATCTTGTTGGAATTGTTGTCACACTACCATTACAACTTATTACCTATCAAACAAGTCACTCCATATAGTGACCCATTTTACATAGAGACAATTTAACTAAGTGATACAAAATATTAATTTTTTTTAACATTTTAATTATTAAAATGATAATACAAATAGTCAAAAATCAATTTGTCACATTTATTTTTGGATAATACAAGTAAAGCCTATAAGAACAATGAATGAGCTCCTTTCCATTTGATTTTTTTTAAAGTTTATTTTAAGATCCTTCATGAGAACATTTGCATTCTATTATACCCATTAATCGTGTTTCAATAACACCAACAAAGTAGCATATATTCTAAATATTTTTGTATTAGCAAGTAAATGTACTTTAAAGTTGTATATTAAGTCACTTTAAAATTTTGATGTAAGGGATATATAATTACTTGTAAAATTGGATATAAAGTTAGTTTTATATTTAAATATTAAGTCACTTTAAAATTACTATGTAAAGATACGAAGTTACTTATAAAATTGGATATAAAGTTAGTTTTATATTTAAATATAATGTTATCTTAAATTTAATATAAAATTGTATGTAAAGCGATAAAAATTAGACTTAAAGTCAAATACGAAGATGAAATTGAAGATGAAGATAATGATGAACTCAATGCTGAACATAAAGATGATATAATATTAAACATATTCATTCAATACTAAAATGACTTTTAAAATAATATTAATTCAAGTTTCAAATATGACGCAACAAAATCATCTTCAATATTATATTAATATCATTTACCTAAATATATAAATTTTTAAAAATAAAATGTAGTTCAACTCCCATTTAATTTAATTTAAATGTTGGTAGTGTAAGACCCAAACTTCACACCTACCAATCCTATAATTATCTCAATATCTTCCAAATCAATCAAGCGGGAAGCCAACTACAAATTATTTCACTAAATAAACTTATTGAATTATCCAGTCTCAACCCTACTAAATACCATGACCACAACTTTCTCACTAGTGCCGTCGAAATTTTTTTGACGAAGTGAGATGGGGTAATTGGTCTCACAGAGACACCTCCTCGATGTCACTACAAATGTGCCCAAAACAACCAGCTACTCAGTGCTACTGCAGTCTAATAACCACCCTCCACCAAAGATCCTAATGGTACCATGAATGAAGGATGCTCTTCAGGATGTGCTGGATAGCCAGAGGCAGAGTTGAAAAATGGTGAAGGTGTGATCTCTATTCGGTTTGGAAACATTAACGCTCACTGTCAACTGTCAACTGAAAAACAATAATGGCTAGAAAAAAAAATTTGTCCGAACTAGGAAGGCCTTGAAAACATTGAGAGAGATGTAATATGTTAGTTTTCTGCTGTTTGTCAAAAATGGTGGCCGACTGATTATAAATTATGGAAATGTTCTTCTAATTGTTATATATATTCTTTATTCTTCGATTATATAAGTAAGGACGAACAGAGGCGTTCATGAATGTGAACCCTGTTTATGAAATTATGGAATTTTCTTGTTTAAACTCTCTTGTTTTTCTATTTCCAACACTCTTCTTTGGTATCATATATGCTTGTGCACTGTGGAGCTCCAGCACTTCTAAATCACCTCCAAAGAAGACGAATTATCATCTTCATACTAATTCGTATACCACTTCCACCAAGACAAGGATATGGTATTCTGCTTTTGCTCTTTTCAAAGAGAGGCTTAGAGCCTTGGCGCAGAGGCAGAATCATTCAGATAGAAATGGCAGGGCCCCAAGTGAAGCCTCTAAACTGCCGGTGCCTTCTAAGCCATCTAGTCCGGTGCCTACGCTTGAAAGAAGATTAGAACAGAGTAGCACTAGCCCTTCAGATCGTTGTAGATGGATTTCACAAACAGAAGCAAAAAAGAAACTGTTGACACCACTTTGCAGCAATTCCATCAGTGTGGGAAGTTCAAGGTCTTGCTTTGGGCCGTCAGAGGGATTATGTTGTGCCGTTACAGATGGACAATTTCAAGTAAGTAAAATGAGTAGAAAGAGCAGAAAGGGAAACATTTCTAAGCTTACAGAAAGGATTATGGTTTATGTTAGGGTGAGACCTCTGTCAAAGAAAGAAGAAGAAATGGGTGCCCGGAGTTGTGTTAACGCCGTGAACAAGAAGGACCTCTTATTGAAAGAAATTGGAAACAAGGAAATTTTAAGTTCCAAGAGGAATTGTAGTCAGACTTTCACATTTGATGCAGTTTTCCCTGAATCTGTTGAGCAACAAGAAGTTTACAACACAAGGTACTTAATTTCCTCCTTTCTTTTCCCCTTTCTTTTTCAGTTTTCATAATTCGAAATGCATCAAAAGAGGGCTTCACTGAGCTACCCAGGAAATAAGACATGGATTCTAACTATCCCTCGTTGCCCAGAGCTACTACAGACTGAATTTAATTGGCCTCCTCTTGTAGCCTACTCTTCCATTTTTGTGGAGATTTCTCAAGCCTGCAACTATACGAAAATAAAGGGAAACCGTGGATAGAAACCAGTAGCTCAGCCCATATGTATTCAAGAGTACAGTTAACAAGATTACTTTATGATTAAACAATTGTTTTGTTTTGGTTTATTTTATTAGAGAAAAATTTGCATTATAGTTGGTATGAGTTTTCCAGAGTCTATGAAGTAAATATTTTGCAAATTATTTTGATTAAACTGTGTATACTTTTCATTTGATGTTTCTGATCGCACTCAGTGATCCATCATCAAGAAGAAGAATATGATGATGATGGATCACCGAGTGTGTTCTGAAATTTCAAATGAAGAATATACACAGTTCCATCAAAAACCTTACCAAATATCTTAATTCTACTAAAAACTACGGTAGTTTTAATAAGTGTAGTAGCAGGTTTATGGGTGATTAGAATACATTGATATGTTCCTTGCATCTGCATATCTCTCTGCCTCTCTTCTTTTCTAATGGAGAGACTCTTGTTATCAACTTATATTGTCAGACAACCTACATAGAATTGTCAAGTTCGTTCAGGCTCATAACCGTTGTAATTAGTGACTACCCAATTCCTTCCCTAACAGCAATATTTTAGCTGTATTTGCAATTTCCCGTATAATATGAAACATGCAGATTGTCTGGACTCTGAAGTAGAATAATTCAGATTAGCTTCCATTTTAAAATTGTTTGTAGTTATGTTAAATTTTATTGGTGTGCTGTAATTGATTGGAAATAATACGTCCAGCACTGCAGAGCTTGTTGATGCTATTCTCCAAGGAAGAAATGCATGTGTGTTTTGCTATGGAGTGACAGGGGCAGGCAAAACTCATACAATGTTGGGAACCGTTGAGACTCCAGGTGTGATGGCCATGTCAATAAAAGATTTGTTTACAAAGATTGGGCAGCAGAACTATTACCATGAACCAGTGGTTGTAATTTCCTATCTTGAGATTTACAATGAATCTGTGAAGGATCTCCTCTCACCTGGCAGGCCTCTTGTCCTGAGAGAGGATAAACAGGTTTGGGCCTATCCCAATCTCTTTGTGTGAACACTCTGGGTTTTATTTTGTTGACCTAAATGAACTGATATCCTTTCAGGGCAATGTGTCTTCACTAGGGATCACCCAACATAGAGCTCATTCAACTGAAGAGGTATGATTTTCACTTTTCTCTTTAAAATTGGATATACAAGAGAGATAGAAAATCAATAACAAACTTCTATAAGTGGACTAGCAGGTAATGAAAATGCTTCATCAAGGAAATCAGAACAGAACTACAGAGTCCACTCGAATGAATGAGACTTCATCTCGGTCTCATGCTATCTTCCAGGTTTGCACTTCATACTTTCATTGGTTCAGCAAATAGAAAAAGCAGACTTCTCGAGTAGGGATTTTTTTGACTTGGAGATTATGTAGGATGAACGTTAAATGGCTTTTTAAAGAATCTATTATTGTTGCAGGTTGTAGTGGAATGGAAAGTTGAGGAGGGATTAAGCACTATTACTCGCACGGGTAAACTATCTCTAGTAGATCTGGCAGGGTCTGAGAGGGGTGCGGCCACAGATCAAAGGACAGTCCGATCTATGGAAGGAGCCAACATAAACAAATCCCTATTGGCCCTTAGTAGCTGCATAAATGCTCTAGTAGAAAGGAAAAGGCACATACCTTACAGAGATTCCAAACTTACACAACTTCTCAAGGTGTGAGTTAAATTATCCCTTGGGTTTTTTCCAATTTCATTTTATCTCACTCGGAAGCTTTTAGAAAGACACTGTAAGGGAGTTGCACAACATATTTCTACATAACAATCACAAATGTTAGCATATATAAAAGTGAAAAGTTTCAACAATTGACTGAACAGCCTGTACAGCCGTTTAGTATTATAAAAAAAATCATCTTCAAAAATATAAAAATCTATTGATAAGTCATTACCACAGCATTGCATGACTAGAGAGAGGAGGAAACTGCCTTGATCCAAACAAAGGAACAACTAACATCCCATAGCTGTTCATTTAAGCCTTCCCATGTTTGCTTAAAGAAGTATGATTTGAAGGAGGTTCAGACAGTTTCACAGTTAGTGCTAAGTTTCTTTTTTATATTCCCAGGCAGAGTCTCTTAAGGACTAACTTAGGTAGGCGTTGAATGATTGCAGGATTCATTAGGTGGAGCTTGCCAAACTGCCATTATTGCAAACATCAGTCCAAGTAATTTAACTTATTCAGAAACAAAGAACACTCTTCACTGGGCAGATCGAGCAAAAGAAATTCGTACAAGAGTAAGCTATGACCAAAATGTTATTCAATTTGTATGTTAACAGTTTAGCTTTATTTGGAAGTCTGGTAAGAAATTTTGATGGGAAGCCCTTTGGTATTGCAGGCCTGCACTGCAAATGAAGGGTTGGAGAAACATAAAGTTGAAATTGAACGGTCCAAGCTGCTCCTTGAAATGCAAAAAGAGATTCGACAATTGAGAATACAGAATGATCAGTTGCAGAAAAGGCTAATTGCTGTGGAAAACCAAACGCTAGATTCTACTGCATCTAGGCTTTCCTCATCTCCCTTGCTCCCCTTACCTTGTACTGTCCATACTCCCAGGCTCAAGTTGTACAGCAATGGTCATTCGACAGAGCAACATGCCGAGGAAGATAACATTCAAGAGCTGAAGATGAAGCTCCAAGCTTTCAAAGAGGAGTCTGGTCGTTTGAAAACAGAGTCTGCTTTGAAGGAGAAGCAGCTTACGACCAACCTTCTGTCTCTGAAACGAGAGTATAGTCTCAAGCTGAAGCACAAGGATAGCATCATACGCAAGCTTCGTGAAACGGCACCTGGCCTAGAACAGAGGATTCAGAGTACTAATTTGGGTCCTATAAATGCTCATCTTTCTGTAATAGAGCCTCTACCATCTCCTGAGCAACCAATTGGGAAAACTATTTCTGCCTCTCAAAATGATTATAACGGCGCTCATTCGAAATCCGATCGATGGAAAAGGAAACCTGGCTTCTCACATGTAGAACTGAAGAGCCCATCTCCATCTCCCTCTGCTGTATTTACTTTTCCTGCATCAAGGAAAAACCCTGCCTTTGGGGATTGCACCAAAAGGCCTGTAGCCCCCAAGAGCAGAATTAGAAGCAACACCAGGGATTTCGATCAAAAACGGACCTGAGTGGCATTCTGCATATTAGCTTCCAAATTCCGATCAGATAAGGAAGTTCCAATAAACTGTTTCAATTCATGCATGCTATAGCCTATACCTATTGTTCCTCTGGCTATCTTATTCCACTCCTGTCTGCTGCAAGGCTTAGAGCAGTTTCACATTAAGATGTACATGAAACAATTCTGGCATTCCTTGTAAATGTATTAACAAATATAATAGATTTTTTTTTAAAATTGACAAACCTATCTAAAATTTAATAAATATACAATATTCCCCTAAAATTTTAAGCAAGAATAAATTCCTTGTTAGTAGACAGAGTTTTTTTTTTTTAAATCAATGAAAATATACCTTAAACATAACATAACAGAAACACTCGCTTAAAATTTTAGCAAAGACATTAAAATACTTATGTGCTCTATTATCATTTTGATATTGTGAAATATTAATTATCAAATCATCAAGACCAAGAGGTGGGTGGGAGTTTAATCATTGTAAAATAATCGTACTCTCAATTAAATTATATTTTTAATTCATTTAACTAAAGTGTAATAATAATGTTAAGTAGTGATATTTTTAATATAGATATATTTTAGGTTTACAATTATAAATTGTTTATATAAATTACTATATTATTGGGTAGTTCACCTTTCTTTTCAAATAACAAGAACAAGATTTACAACAAAATATAGAGATTCCATATTCTTTGGATTGTCTTGACATACTAATCATATACCTCGTCAAGATTGATATTTAAAATAAATGTATCTCTAAAAGGGAAAAAAGTACCACTACTCCTATTAAAAGATTGAATCCTTCTTAAAGAAAGTGAATGACACAAGAACATGCAACTATTTGGAAAGAAATCTGTTAATTCATTACAAAAATAAGCACATGTTTGAGTGTTTAAGTTCGACACCATAGAATTTGCATCACTTCTTATTTGCATCACTTTTTTCAATGAAATTATGAATCTTTATTACATAAGTTTAAGTTGGAGTCATTTATACACTATATGGTGGAACCTTTAGGGATGAGAATAACTTTTACAATGAATTGAATGGCCATGTGGAAATTGCTTTAGACCATGATTTAATTCTTTTATTTTTGTGAAGATGAACCCGCTATTGCATGACTACATCATAAATTGTCAATAAATAAGCTAATATAGGTCTCAATATCGATCTATTTATTGATGCATTGATTCCACATTATAGAAATGTAAATGCTAGTTTGTATATTAATGAAATTGTAATGTAACACCATAAGATATGTTTTGGGGATAGTGTTTTATTGTAAAATCCCCATCTCGGACGCAACATTTTTTTATTTTTTTTGCATTCACAACATTTACAAACTTAAATGGTTGAGCACCTTCCATGAAGCTTAATAGTGTTAACTTCAATGCTTCTCCATTCCCATGGTGGCATCATCTCATTATTGCCAATTATATGCTTGCACAAAAGAGTGTTAAGGTCCCAAGGTTAATGTCTTTCCTAGACCAAAGACCTAAGCCTTGAGGGTTCGTGATGACCCTGTCTACGTATCCCCTTGTGGGAATCAAAGGCTTCATAGTTTGCCCCACAATGACAAAGGGAGTTCAATCTCCCCTCTTGTATGAGATCTATTATCTCACCTTTAACCCATAACCATTAATTTAGTACATGTAAGCTATCAACATAGTTAATTATAATATAATGATAACAATTTTGCCATCAAGTGTTGGGTCCATACCAATCATTACCTGACGTTAGTGTACAAACAATCACAATAATCACCAGGGGCATATCATAACATAATCCAAAAGATCATATACAATGAATGTCATGAGCATACCTCCATGTTCACAAGTTTATTAGCTCATTCACAGTACAAGTATAATAGTGGTTGGATCATATACACAGATCATAAGTGCAACAATGATTGGATCATACACAAATCACAAGTATAACAGTGGTTGGATCATACACAGATCATAAGTCTAATAGTGGTTGGATCATACACAGATCACAAGTATAAGAGATTGGATCATACACAAATCACAAGTATAACGGTGATTAGCTCATATGTACATCACAAGTACAACAATTTTTATCTCTTTCGCATATCACAATTACATTAGTGATTGGCTCCATTATATATCGCAAATACATAGTGACAAGCTCCATCATACATCACATAAACATAGTGATGAGCTCCACCGTACATCACATAAACACAATAATAATGGCTGACTAACCATCACAATGGCTAACACATGTCTATAATGCATCCCAAATAGAAAGAATATCGATGCATTGCACACTACACTGTGGGTCCTATCTTTTCCACCAGTCTTTTGCACCATTAGAAAAATGGGAAGAGGATTCGGTGCATCCCATACTACACTACAGGTTCGTCCTCAACCCCATAAGGCTAGGTATACAGTCTAACAACTGGGAAGGGGATTCGATGCATCCCACACTACACCATGGGTCCATCCACCATCCCAGGGGCTTCCCCAAGTAGTGAACCTACCAAACCTAGTGGATTCTGACATCAATCGCCTATAGGCTACTAATGACAAGTTTTTCCACCTAGGAAGAAGTGGCTCCCAACATATACCACCTTGTGAATTTAGTGATAATGTCAACTATCTTCTTCACAATCCCAGGTAAAACTTGGCATCAGTCACTTCTGTGCTTATTAGTGACAGCTAGTGAACCCTCACAATACGCGGTTAGCCCCGGATTACCATTACCCACACAGATTGGTCCCTACTTGTGCAAGGTGCTATGGTCATATCATAACCAGGGTAGCCCGCTACCTTCACCTCCATGAACCAGGTGAATGGTGACTAATCCTTAGAAGTGGCCCAAACATTGGTCATTGGCACAGTCCAATGACTGCTTATCACTGTTCAAATATCCCGAAGATTCACTCTTGGGCAGGTCATGTACATATCATGAGTCACAATCACAATCAATAGATACATGGGCCTATACATAAAGAACTCTAGATATGGAGTTAAATTACACATACACATAAGAGATACATGGAACCAACACGTGATGGACTTTACCCAACATATACCTATAATCAAATAACAATTATTAAGTAGTTAAATCCCTTCATTTTATTTAATAGAAGCCTATTATATATTAAATATCAGTTATTAAATTCCCTTAACTCAATCAGACCCATTCAATACCCATTTTAACCTCAAACTGAAGCTTCCGGAGGAGGAAAGGTCAAACCATGTAGGAACAATCCCAACATCTAGGAGTGATCCCCCCCTAGACCCTCCCCCTACGGACTTGAAGTCACAGGGACATCCTTCACCTAAGGACTGCCTACGTTCCCACTTTTGAATGGGTCAAAGTCACACGTAGTTCTCCTGAAAAGGTCTCTCAAGGATACCTACGCACAGGTTCCCATAACCCAAGGATTCACTCCACCTTAAGTATATCGAGGTCATGGATCAAACTCCACCCAACTTATTTATAATATTGTTTAAACATCCTAACTCTTATATTTTCATCTCATTGACCTCACTCGACTAGGCTTATTACTTAATACCAAATTACCATGGTTCACACAAAACCATAGGAAATCATTTCCATATGATACTCATATAATAGGTTCAATATTGAGGCTCTTATACACAAGGGGTCAATAGATACCTTGAAAGGACAAGCAAGAGTATTTAGGAGTTTGACATACTCCCCTTAAGTCAAGGTCACTATATAGATATCCAGTTGTTGTAGTACAAATTATATACTAAGATGTCTCAACACATTTCAATTTTAAAGTATAAGAGCCCACATGATCTAATACAACATAGTGACATTCTCACTATATATTGAATAAGAATGCAAGAACTAGTATATGATTATCCCTTACTAAATAAGGTGACTTAGGCCACTTGTTATGCAACTTGGTATCTTACATAATTTATGTCCAATTAGCATAAGCCAAATCAAGAATTTCCCACAAGGTCCCCACCTATAAGAATTCTTCACACCTTAAATGAATTCACCATGTGATTAAATATTCAAGAGCTAGTATGAGACTATGTAAATTCAAATTAGATTGCGAGTGAGCCTAACCAATGTAGTCAAGGAAGGGAACATAAGAATTGAGTCAGGTTTCTTAAGTACTTAACCACAAATGGGGGTACAACTTTATTAAAGAACTAATATCATAATAATAAAACATTACAAGTTTACAAACCCTTCCTTTAGATCTACCCAAGTATTTTCTTATAAATATCATAATTTATTAAGACTTTATCTATGATTCTAAAACATAGATTCATAAAGTGTGAAGTCAAGTATACCATGCCTTCTAAATCTATTAGCTTAGTCTATAATATATGGTTCTTCTTCCTTACTAGAAATATAGATTTCAGATTTATGGTCTTCTTATAGAGTAAGGACAAATAGATTTATTTTATTTTAGAAGAACCTGTTTAAATTGCTTCAAAATTGTCTTAAAAGCACATAAAGTAACTGATACACTATTTTTGTGCAAAAATCTATCAATTTCTTGTATGTTGGTTCTTATATGGAGCCTTATCCAATGATAACGAGTGTGACAAAAGTATTCATTGGTCCAAGTTTTATGTAAAGATCTAAAATGTGAAACGTAGGATTTATCTCATGATTCACTCTCGAGAACATTGTCTAGTTAAATAGTAGGCACCTTCAATTTAGTACACAATCATTTTGGGGTTCACTATAGCTATGATATCCTTCCTTTATACACATGATAATTCCAATACTTCTAAAATAGTTCAATTCTCAAAATAGGAAATATTCACTCTAGCCACTTATAACCAAATATGAGCTTATTGATAAGCAATGGGACTTCAAAAGATTTTATCTGGTATGATTATATATAGGTTATCTCTTAACTCCAACTCAACAAAACCATTATATTAAGAGGCAATTATCTCTCGGTCATTACAAAATCATACCTATTATACCCCTCATTCAAAGTCACTTAATGGGTTCAATATAAAGATTCATATTTAAGAGATAAATAAACATTTTATTAGCATATAAATACCTTACCCATAGGTTTGAAGTGGATTACCAACCCTATCCATTTTCACCATTAAAATTTGTTCAATATAATGTGGTTCGTATACCATTAAATGAAGTCATTATAGCTTATAGTATGCAGCCAAAACCTTTATCATATCTCTACTCATGATCCTATTAGAAGTATTATAAATTGTTCATACAATAAAGATTGACATGGGCTAGTTTAATAATATCATTTATAGTGATCATAACCTACATGCCTTAATATATTTTATCATTTCCTTCTGCAATATTAAACTTCTCCGATTAACATTACTGAAATCCCAAACTAGGAACTCACAACTATTATAAAGGGTTATGAGGAAATTCTCCAGCATAAAGAAAAAGACATACAATGATTATCTCAATATTATTTGGGTGGAATTTCTTCAATATGAAGTACTTTTCATCGATTCAAATCCCTCATCTCTGGACCAATGATGATCTTAAATACAATAGAAATAATTATATATAAAGTTTCTAGTCATAAATAAAGAGAGTTCAGAAGGACTTACACTTTGAATCCATGCTCATACCATCTATGTCGTATGATTTAAGAGTCTCTTCATGATTTCTCAGAAGCTGCTCAAATCAAGTAATGAAATTCTTCACTAAATCATCTTTCCATACCCACACAGTTCTCTACCCACATCAAAACACTCATCATTTAAATTATGCATTCCATGAGACCACGCTTTGTGATCTTTCTCCAAATTTGTGCATGACCTTCCTTCGCATTTTCTTCTTATGTTGCTCCCAGTTCCTTTAATCTTCTCATGTACTCGCTTCTTCCCCCTTCTCTTCTCGTGTCCCTCAGCTTTCTCTTTCGCATGCCCTTTTCTTTTCTCCCTGCGTGTTTTATTTTTCCCTCCTCCTCCCATGCGTCTCCCTCTTCTTCTCACTCCCTCGCAGCTTCCTCTGCATTCTTCCCCTATGTTTTTCTCCCAAAGGAAAAGCTTTTGCTACTCACATTCTCTTTTCTTCCCAAACAAAACCCATCCTCATGTTTTCCTTTATTTCACTCCCCTTTCATCATTCTTGATTTTTACTAATCCAAATGAAGCCTCTTGATGCTCACGCCCTGCCGCCTCCTCTTCCTGCACAGGTTCTTCCACTTTCTCGTCACAATCCAATTTTTTTTCCTTATAAAACCAAACTTGAATGTGCAGTTGTATGGGTGTGAGGGTTTAGAAATTTGCCCCAATGCCTCTCTTTTTCCATGACCTGACATTTAGAAATCTTAGGCAGTTGGGACACCAAACCTTGTCTCCTATCGTAGAATGGAGGAAATCACCTCCATAAATGCTTATTTGATATTTTCTCTCCCATCTCTTTTCCTATTCACAAAGGAATTTTTAAATTTATTTATTTTTTAATTAATTTCCCCCCCCCCCCATCTACTTCGTCCAGCTGGAACATCACTTGTAGGGGGTGTGACATTTATGTAATAGCAAGATGGTGTGGTAATTCTAATGCTTTGTTTTAAAAAATCAATGACATAACTAATTAAAGGTTTGTATGTATGTTTTTACTAGATTTTTTATTTTTAGATTTAAATCAGTATGTTATAAATTATTCAAAAGGTTGTAA
>VDFB02270651.1:522317274-522343703 GCA_007258455.2 Sequoia sempervirens | reverse complement strand
AAAATAAGAAATAACAAAACTACACTAATTCTTTTGACAATTATTTAAATTCTACCCCTTTTTCAATACTCCAGATTACTTCACCATAGATCCTCTCCTTTGCTAGCATTGTCCTCATTTGGCATGTTTGCTTCCTGGGTGGTTTCCAATTTTCATTTTATTTTCCTTACCCTAGATAGCCCAAACACTATACCAAAAATATCCCTATTAACAATACCATAGGTGATAGAGATCAAGAAATTAAAGGCATTAATCATCATGTTGACTTTCTCCTATAAAGAGTTGATTTGGAACTTATAATTTTGAAGGTTCATATTCACTATTTCCCACTCATCCTCAAATCTTACCATTACCTTAACATTCTCTTCATTGTGGTCCATACATTTGGCATCCTCTTTTTCTTCCTCAAATTCCTTAATTTCTTCTTGCTCATTAAAATTCTCCTCTTCGTCCTCTTCCATACTATTTGTATCATCACATGGGTCCTCCCCTAACACAACTTCCAATTATTTTTGGCTCATATCTAAAGGCTCCTCTTCTATTTTGGATATATTATTAATTGGATAGCCCATCATCTTGGTATTCAAAAGAAATCATTTTTTCTTTAACATTTTAAATACACTCTAGCTAACCTCCTTTTTTCTTTACCACTAATAGAATCTTCAACCAATCATTTCTCCCCTTCATTAGGAATATTTATAGTAACCTTCTTAATAGTCCTAAATATTCTAGCTCTTAGCCATTACATTTAGAGCTAGAGGGTTTAGATAGAGAATTGGTAGCTTGAAAGGGTGGGAAAAAAGGATTATCCCCAACAATGGGGTTTCAAGAAGTAGAGGGCTTAACCTAGGGTTTCTTGAATTGAGAGGGAGGGGAAGACTTAAATTTTTCCTCAAAGGATTCATGCACATCATCATTGTGAGGGGAAGAAACCTCAAATAGAGCAACATGATTCAAGGCATTCAATTTTGACTTCTTTCTGGTGCTAGGGTTATGACGGAGCAAATTGGGCTTCTTGTTCAAGAGTTTAATTTTTAAAGGTTTCACATAATTCATAGGGCCAAGCATAGGGGTATGAGAAAAGACATAATTATAAAGTCTTAAAATTAATCCCTAATGCAATGGGAGAGAGGACCCTTTAGCCTTGCACTATTTTAGTAAAGAGAGAAATAAAAGTGATGTTAACTTTCTCCTTTCTCATGGTCGTAACCATTATGGAACCTTTTTAGCTTCTTTTCACCTTCCAGAAAGCTATCAATGAAATGTTGATAATTGTGATTATTAACTTTGGAAGCCTTTATGCCTCTGCATTCCAATCCCATCACTTTAACAATTAACTTTGGGGTAACCTCAAAGCAAATTCCCCCAATCTGAACCTTATCCTCCCTCCATGAATTGAAGAATTTGGAGGTAATATTGTCATTGAAACCCCCCATTTTCCTAGAAAAATGGAGTCATGTCCACTTCCTCAAAAGGTTTCCATAGTTCCATATTGTGTTTTAAAGGCACAAAAGACAATGGTTCATATCACTTTTTGGGACCCCCCATTTCCTCTCTGCTCTCTTTAAAATCTCTTCACATCATAGTCTACAACTCAAAGGCCCCACTCCCACACACACCAAAATAGTAAATATAGTTCACAAAATCTCTGTAATTAATATAAGTCTTGTGAGCTAACCTAATTTTTATTAAAAAGGTTTAGTAATCATCACCATTTTTCTAAATGGATCACCCAATATTTTTAATAATATGATCCACCAAAATCAAGATCACCTAAATCTTATTCCAAAATTAGTTTGAACTTTGGACAAGACCTAGGGCTTGTGTGAAAAATATGCTCACCTTGCAAGAAACTAAAGGCTTTTAATTTCCTTGTGCCATCAATGGGAGGAATGATATGACTCCAATATATGGATGTTATAATAATCATAAGGTGGGCCTCCTTTTTAATACGCCAAAACCTATTGATGGCAATATCTTTTCTACACACATCAATTAAATTATAATTTATTATGTGCTTAGTCATGTCAAAACAATCCCTATCTTTAATATACACCTCATTTATATTATTATTCTTTAAATAATTCTTTGTATTGTACTTAGTCATATCAAAGTAACTTCCCCATCTCTAATACACGGCTTCTTTAAATTACTATTCTTTACCACCTTTAACATTACAAAGTGGTCCTCCTTGTACACCAAGTTGTCCATTACATGACACCGAATGACAAAATTAAACATGTGGTATAAAATATTTGCAAGGTTAGCCTTGAAAAAGCCACCCTTTTGTCCATGTCACTAGCCCACTTTTGCATTATCATTATAAAATTTATATTCAAAATTCAAAATAAATGTCAATCATAAACCATAACCCACCAAAGAAAAGCATGTGAAACTAAATTAGTCATTACTATCATTAATCCTTTTATGATAAAAACTTCAAATTTTTAATTAAAAGGTGATCCTCTAGAACACAATTTTTAATTCTTTAAGAAGGTCCTCATAATTCTAAATTTTCCATTGACAATAGGAAAGACCAACATTAGAAGCAACATCCATTGCTTTGTTTCCTTCCTTGAAAGTATGTTGTAGTATATTGATCAAACCTTTCAAACATCCTTTTTGAATCCTTAATCAAATTATTAATCTTCCAGGGGGGTTAGTTGTACCCTTCAACAAATCAATTATCATCTTGGAGTCACCTTCAGTGGTGAATTTTTTGAACCCTTTTTCTATTACCTTCTTCAATCCTCACCATGCAGCAATTGCTTCTACCTTATTACTAGTACCTATCCCAAAGAATTCAACATAGCCTTCAATATATCTACCCTTGTGGTCCCTTATTAAACCTCCCACAGTTACAACTCTTAGGTTACCCTTAGAAAACCCAATAAAAATTTAGCTTGATCCATCCATCTAAAGGAGGGTTCCATATAGTCAATCTTCTACTCAAAATGTTAGCCCAATTTATTCTAGTTAGATCTTTTTTTATTCCCCATATCTATTTTATTCTAAGATATTTACAAGTAGGAATTACCTTGGAGATTCCAAAGTAATTTGAATTAATATTTTCCTATATCTTTTGTTTTTTTCTCACGTAGACCTCCATATTACTTCTTTGTTGCTCTCTAAATATTTTTTTGTTTCTTTCTTTCCATAAGTTACAATAGACAAAAGGGGGAATTTATTGATAGAGTTCCAAAATGATAGGATGTTTAAATGGATAGGCATTCCATTGATCAATTATATCCTTAATATTATTTGGGAACACCCAATCAATTAACATAATAACTAGGACCAAAGACCAAACCTCTCTCACAAAAGAACATTGAAATACTAGATGAATTATACTTTCAGAGACTTCAAAACAAAGAGGACACCTATTGACAAACTAAAAGTTAGGATCCTATTAAGGAAAAAAATTGTGAGAATTTTACCATGCACTACAACCTACTAGAAATAGTTAATATTTTGAATTAATTTTTTATTCCATAATTTATTTTAGTTGAAATTATGTGGATTGAGGGATGGTTGTTCCTATTTGGAGTAAGCAGCTTTAACCAAGAAATCACCAAAAGGGTTCTCATTCCAAACCCAACCTTCTTAATCTTCTTTAAAAAATAGAATACAGTCACCAATAAGAGATTTTAAGGTAGAGAAGGCCTTAGAACAATCAAGTTGAGAACCCCACCCCTTAAAGTTCTCGACCCCAACATCTAAAGATTAAATTCTTTCCACTTTGGTGACCTTCTTCCCCAAGCAACATAGTCATATAAGAAGATCACATTTAACCTTATGATGTCTTGTTTAATTTGATTCAATTGGACAACTGATGAGAGAGCCAAACCATTGCCACAACCATCATCCCAAAAACATACTTTTCTACAAATCAGTACCATCCTTCTGGCACCTTGCTTTAAAGTACTCCTTGTTTTCAAGATATTCTTGCATATGGTTGATCCTTTTGGCCAATCTTAGGAAGTAATAAAATAGCTAGGATCTTCATTCCTCATATACTTAGCTTTAATAATATTGACCCAATCTTTGTTCCCTTGAATGAAGAACTATCCAATTTTTTAAAAGACTTTATTAAACATATTTAACCTTCTAATCCCCAAGCCCCAAAATTTATTATGGGAACAAACATTTTCCAATCTCACCAAGGCTATTCTCGCTCTTTCTTTAGTGTGAGTCCAAAGAAAGGACCTTTCAATTTTCTCAATTTAATTTATGATGAAGGTTGTAATTTTAAAAAAGGGAAAGAAAGTACACAAGAAAATTTTTTAGGGAGAACTTAAAAAGTTGAAATTTTCTAGCTTACTCAATAATTTACCTTTCCATTCAGTAAGAATTTTTTGGACCCTTTCAGATATTCCATTCCACTAACAATTTGGGGGATTTTTAAGTATTTAGTGGGTGTCCAAGGTAAGCATTTGGAAGAGAGGATTCCTAACATTTAAAAATTATTATAGCCTTTTCTTTCAACTACTAAATAGTGTTAAAGAAATGCAACTTGCTTTTAGAGTAATTTATATGCTGACTAGATGCTTTTGCATAATCCTACAAAATAGACTTTCAATTAATAGCTTCAAAAATAGAGGCAATCCCAAAAAAATTGTATCATCCACAAACTATTGTTGGAAAGGAGGGAGAGAATAAGTAGCTCGAATCCTTGTAAGAAAACCTTTATCAAGGCTTCTTTGAAGATTGCATCCTAGAACCTCAACAACTATCAAGAATAAGTAAGGGGAAATGGATTCACCTTTCCTTAAACCCTTCCCACAAGAGAAAAGACCTTTGGGGACACCATTCAGTAAAATAGAAAAACTTGAAGTGGAAACACACTCTTTTATTGGTTTCAAAATTCTTCCAAAAAAATAAAAAATTTGAGAACAACAAAAAGAAAACACCAAGACAATTGATCATAAGCCTTCAAAATATCCAATTTTAAATCCATACCCATTTTCTTACAATATTCCATAGAATAAATATACTCACGGGAAACAATGCTAGCATAGAAGATATGTCTTCCTTTAACAAAGCCTTTCTGATTCATTGAGATAATCTTGTTAAGCACAAACTTTGACATGTTAACAAATATTTTGGAGAATTTTTTTCTATAGCCCACGGCCCACTAGTAAGAACCTTAATCATGTATTCCTGGTTAAATAAAATGAAAATAAAAAGACCATTTGATATGGAACTAAAATTCACTTATCCTTTCAAAGACCAGTTTGAGTCAATCCATTTTCATACCTAGTCAATATTGGGCCTGAAAGACAAGAACTTTCCGATAAGGGATAGTTGGGTATGTGCAGGATCATCATGGAAAAAACAGGCCCTTAAGTGGCAAAAAAATCAGAGTTAGGCAACTTGACATAAAAATTTGCATAAGTTATCTATATTATTTTTAAAATATGTAAGAATAGAATCTGTAGAAAATTGAATGTAGTTTCTAAACTACTAGGTCTGTTTAAAAAAAAAAATCTATTTGGTGAAAATTTGAAATTTTAATGCAATAGTACTTAAATTTTAGGGGAAAAATAAGTAGGTGTCGATCTAACCACCCTAACCACAATAAAATGATAATTATTTTTTATAAGATTTTAGATATAAGTAGAGGACTCATGTCCTGATGTGATGCATATTTTTTTGTAATTTTTTTCCAAGTAAATAATTAATTATGAATTTTTTATTACAACTTTTAAAAAATATTAAACTTGTATGTCTGACCACCTTAACTTGGTCAAAACTTCATGAAATTCAATTTTTATTTTTTTAATCCTATAGTATGCGAAGCATAGAATGTTACGCATGTTTTGGATTCAAACAATCTGATACCATTTGAAAGCTATAAATGTTTTTCAATCAATCTATCAATCAAGGCTTTAGTCGTAATTGGAATAGAAAATGAATAATAATTACTTATTAAATTCAAAGTAAAGAATAATTTATATTGGTGGAAAGCTAAGAATCTCCTTTAAAAACCCTTTTCATTTCATCAATTTTGGGTAAAAAAAATGTCGTCATCTACATACCCATCATATTGCCACTTTTTGGCCCATCATGATCCTACACATACCCAGCTAAAGGCTTGAAATAGTTTCTTCCATATTTTCATATGGAACGTCCAATTCAAGTTCATCCACTATACAACATGTTATTATAACCACAATGGAAGTATGGTTCCTTTTTAAAAAAAAGATCATCACCCACTAATTTTTCCATATAGGAAACTAGTTTTCCCTCCACAAAAAAGGATTCAGCTCTTGAGCAAGGAGATTGAAAATCATTTCCAACATCTTGAGACAAAAAACTATCATATTTTTTTACTTTAGTCCTTGAGGGACTAGCTACAAAGGATCAAATCACATCAAAGACTGCAAATATAAAGGATGCAGTGCACACTAGATGGGCCCCCACCCTGCAATGTCATGGTAGAATAGTCAGAACATAAATTTGAAAAGGAGAAGGGTACACATAGTTTTGAGTGTGAAAAGTTTTTTATTTAAAAATGTGTTATTATGTAAAATAAAGTTGAATATAATTGGGATGTGCTTAATACAACTTGTTCCTACTCCATACCTTCCTTTTCCATTCCGTGATGACATTATGTGTTAGTGTATGTTGTCTTGATGCATAATCATACATGTGTGTTCCTTTATGCCTATGTTGGTTTACCATGGGATTTTAGATCCTGGGGGATCAATCACCTCCCTTGATCCTTATCCATCCCATCTCTTCAAAATTTTCATATTTGAACCCTTCTTGACATATATTTCTCTACTTTAGTGTGAGTCTAAGCATAAGTTCATACTCTCACTAAAGTGGGGGCTAAATGTAGTGTCATAAATTGTCACCCTTAATAATTTCAAATTATGCTTTTTCCCCCTTTATTTATTGGATGTAATTAAGCTCCTAATTTTCTAAAATTATTCATTCCAAGTCCTATTTTTACCACATTCCAAAGGATTACAAGAATTGAATAAATAAAAACAATTAATTTTCTTATCCCAACACTAAAAGTCTTAGAAGATTGGACCAGTACCCATATGCCCATGGATGGGCATATGGGTCCCCCTATCTTGTTAGGGACCAATTTATAATATGTTATTATCAACATTTTAACATTTAAAATTCAAATTTCAGGTGTTGCCTTATAGGATCTATTTTTTGGGAAATTCAAACAATTGTATATAAATACCTAATTATTGCATCGTTTGAAGATGATCTAGAAAAAATATTAGAAAACTTACAATCAAGAGCACTATTAAGCAAGTCAAGAGTAGCATTTTAGAGCTTTATTGCAAAAATTCATGATCTAACATCATGTCAAAGTTTATGTGTGTTCAAGTTCATTTTTTTATGAAGGTTGACCTTTGTTTTAGGTCTCCAAAGCATTCACACATTCAAGCAAGCGATATCCAAATCCTTGAGGTGATGTGCATAAATTTGGTCCTTCAAGGAAGCCATTGAAGGGTGGTGAGTTGCAACACTTTGTGATTTCATCATTTCTTCCTTTCAATTATCCATTTATTATTGACATTGATATTGTGGAAGTGGAAACAATTACAAAGGGTTTGACTAAGGAAAACCCCTATTGCAAGTATGATGTTGGTGTTCTCATTGATGTCAACAATATGGAGATTGTTGTAGATCTAGCTAATGTTGGACTTGTTGGTGGTGTTGTAATTAATGTTATCAATTTTGGTACTAGTATGCATGTATTGTGGTTTGATAAGAAGGTGTTGTGGTGTTTTCATCAGCATTTTCATTGATGTCTTGTATGGTTTTGTTGGGTAAGTGTTGAAGTTGTATTAAGTTCATTTGGTCTCCAAGTGCTTTTGAGAAAATTTGAATAAAAGAGTGTGCGGTGTGACATAGGTGTGTTTAGTGTTATGATCTATATTTCTTTATGGTTAAAGATATGCCTATGTGGTTTGGATTTGATTATCAGAGCTGTTATATCTAGAGTTTCAAGTTTTGGATCGTTTTACTATGGAAATTGTGTTTGATAGTTTGTTTATCTCTATCAAAGGTTGTCTAGAAGAAATGAAATTTCTCCACATTTCTCCATAGTAAGGTTTCCTATCTTGTGGATTTTGAAATGTTCTTATAGTATTTGTATCTAATTTACCTTGAAGATTCTAGTGTTGAGGTTTTGTAAGTCTAGATTCATAAGTTCTATTTTGTGGTAGTGTGTCTAGTTAAATGATGGTGTTCTTAGTTTCTGATGCAGAGCAGGATGGAGGAACATTCAACCAAGCTTTGGAAACCAAACACCAACTCAAAATCAAATAACTAGCACAACTTCCATAGGGTCAACTCTATGGCTTTCCAATTCACAATTGAGCAACTGAAAGACCAATTCCTCAAAGAAAACTGTAAGAACACCCACTGATCATCCATATAGCATCCATATTCCACCAAAAAGACATTTCCAAGTTTGCAAGTAAGATTCATTATCAAAACATAGAAAAAACATTAAGTCACCGTATCCAAGGGCTAGTAGAATTAGCCCACATTTACAAACAAAGTACACTTTAAACTCCACCAAACCTTATGAAACCTTGGGACAGAAATTAAAACGCCCAAAAACTACTAAATCCACCACTAGTTTCTAGAAATCACTCTTCCAACATAGCAAAACCAAAAACCCTTGATTCTAGGCCTTCAAAAGGAGGGTTTATTGTAAATCATACCTCTAGACCTTTCTAGACCTTACAACCTGTTCAAACACTCATAATTATTCCTTCACAAGCTTTAAAATTCATCACATAGGTTATTTCTTCCAGAAAACTCATAAACCATCATTTAGTTCCTCACTTTCACAAGGAAAATCACCCAAATTCAACCTAGGGCAACACCCAAAACCCACAAACACACTTCCTCTGACCTGAAAATAATTTGGAAACCTATTTTACAACAAATGGGGTCATTCCACTGAGTTACAATTGCTACAGTAGGTGGAATTCCCTAAAAACTCATTTTATTACTCTCAAACCACTAATTTACACCAAAACAGGGCAGTTTCAGTAAAACGTCAATAAAACCCTCTAAATTCAATGAAAATTCACCAAACCACTTTCAAATGAAAGCTTACACTCTCCTATTTCCAACCATATTAGTTTTGATCCCGTACAAGTAGTACAAAGGTCGTACCACACATTTTAGCAGCAAATTTACACACAGAAATTTCCAAAAAGTAGCCTTTTTTTCATTATAACTTCAAAAAAAATGATTCAACAACCATGCCTCGACCATGAGAGGCTTATTTAACATCTAACCACCCTTAAAAACATCCTCCAACTGGAATTTTAATTATTTGGACATTGGAAACCTACTTTTTATCAATTAGACCCCTAATTGCCTAGTTTTGCACTTTTAACAATTTGTTGACAATAAGTACATTTTTATGCAACCTTTTGCATTTTTGGAACAAATAACCTTAAAAACCCCCAAATTACATGAATAATAGTCTCAAATACCTTATTTAACATTAATTTACTCAAATACCCCTAAATTCCTAATGCCTTCCTTCAAAGGATAAATTGTTGAAACTGTGTGTACTGGGTGCTCCTGCGCCAGTTTCAATTGGTTGTGATAGAGTTATAGAATATTTTGATGATGATAGAATATTCTAAGATGTTTTTTGGATACTATGAAGTGTTTTTTTATTCTCCACATGTTGTTTTTAGTACTATAGAAGTGTGTATGTGATCACTCAAAGTGTTAATTCAGGTTTTTCCAACCTAGCATGCAAGTGTTATTTGTGGAGGTACATTGTGGATTTTGGATGTGTTGAGTGGAACGGTGATATATATTTGGGTCCTAGTTGACCCTTGGCATGGTATAACTTCACTTCTTTCCATGACATAAGTGTTTGGTGCTAACCTATGTTGGTGTTGTACATTTGAGGTGCATACATTTCATTAAGGCCAACCTAACTAAGATTGTTTAGGTTGTGGATGGTATAAATGCAAGATGGAGTTTGTGTTCAGGGGTGTGGAAAGTGTGAATGATGTGAATGTGATCAAGTGTGGTGATCTAATTGTGAGATTTAATGCCTATGACTCTAGATGTAGTGAGTAGAATGTGTCTACATTTTTAGTGTGCTCGAAGTTGTTGGAGGAAGTGAGATGAAGGTTGCAAATGTCATAGAGATGCTATCGTGGAATTTCCTCTTGCTCTGAGATAATGAATCTCTCTATAGCAGTTTCTCCTATTCTTCTTCCTTCTTGTCAGTGAGCCTTTCTTATTTTTTTGGGTAGTGATCCCTTGGTAGTGAACCTAATTTTATTTGGTGTTGTTATTCATATATATGTCAGTTAATCCTTACCATGGTTTTTCCCTTCTTTGGTTTTCCATGTAAATCTGGTGTTCTTATGTGTTTGGATGTGTTTTCATTTTGGTTTCAATGTTTACATTATGCCAATTCTTAATGAGGGTTTAAAGTTTGATAAGATTTTGAATGTTGATGAGGGATTCAATGCTATAATGTACAAATGATTCAACCCCCCCTTCAATTATACAATGCATATAAAAATTGGTATTAGAGTTCTAGTTCTTTGAAGAAAGATTAATCGCTTGAGGTAGATCTAGATGGCACATAGGAAGGGTATCAAAGCTCCTATGTTCAATGGAATAAAATATTCTTCTGGAAAGCCAAGATGGAGTCCTTCCTGGTCTCTCCTATATTTGGTATCTTGTAATCAATTGAAAAATCATATACTATGGTTGTTGTTGGTCAAACAAATGATGATGAAATTAAGTAATATGAGAACAATGGCAAAGCAAGGAATGTTATATTGAGTGGACTTTCTGATATAGAACTTGGGAAGCTGATAAGTCTAAAAACTACAAAAGTGATCTAAACAAAGTTGGAGAGCATTTATGAAGGAGATGATAAAGTCCAGCAAGCAAAGATGCAAAACTACAAAAATAATTTTTAAACCCTAAGGATTTCTGAAGATAAAGACATTACAACCTACATGCTTAGAGTGGATGAAGTTTTTAATGCCATAAATGGCCTAAGTGGTAAGCTGGAATAAATCAAAGTGATGAAAAAGGTATTAAGAACTCTTCCTAAAGCTCATAGTTCTAAATTCTTTTCTATTGAGAAAACTTAACATTTAGATCATTATTCTATAGATCAGATGTTTGGTGCTCTAATTTCTTATGAATTAAGAGAGTTTAGTCAAGATGCTACAAAGAAAGAAATTTCTTTTAAAGTCTACAAGGAAGAGAAGGTTGATGAATTAGATCCAGATGATCTTGATGAGGTGGAAGTGAATTTAATAAGGTAGTTGAAAAAGGGAACTAGAAAATATAGAGGTAAGGGTATGTGCAGGATCATGATGGGCCAAAAAGTGGCGATATAATGGGTATGTGTAGGGTATGTGGCTGATGACTTTTTTTTAACCCAAAATTGATGAAATGAAAAGGGTTTTTAAAGGAGATTCTCATCTTTCCACCAATATAAATTATGCTTTACTTTGAATTTAATATATAATTATTATTCATTTTCTATTTGAATTATGACTAAAGTCTTGATTGATAGGATAATTGAAAAACATCTATAGCTTTCAAACCTGATCACATTTTTGAATCTAAAACATGCGTCACATTCTATGCTTCACATACTATAGGATTAAAAATAAATAAATTGAATTTCATAAATTTTTGACCAAGTTAAGGTGGTCGACATACGAAGTTTTATTATTTTTAAAAGTTGTAATAAAAATTCATAATTAATTATTTACTTGGAAAAAAATTACAAAAAAATATGCATCACATCGGACATGAGTTCTCTACTTATATCTAAAATATTATAAAAAAATATTATCATTTTATTGTGGTTAGGTGGCAGATGCACCTACTTCTTATTTTTTCCTTGAAATTTAAGTGCTATTGCATTGAAATTTCAAATTTTCACCAAATAGATTTTTTTTAAAATAAACCTAGTAATTTAGAAACTACATTCAATTTGCTACAGATTCTATTGTTACATATTTTTGAAATAATATAGATAAATTATTCAAATTTTTATGTCAAGTTGCCTAACTCGAATTTTTTAAATTTTTCACCACTTAAGGGCCTATTTTTTCCATGATGATCCTACACATACCCATAAGTTACCTTTTAATTGTTTCAATTGTGGAAAGATAGGTCATTATGATTCTAAATTTCCAATCTAAGTTTCAAATGACAAACATAAGGGTCATAAAGGAAAATTTATCAAGAAGATACTATGTTGAAAGATACTATGGTGTATTTCATGATGAAGAATAATACTATCCTAATGATCACAATGATAAATACTTGTTAATGTATTTAAATGTTGGAACTAATTCTACTAATTTTGAAATATGTGTGAAGGAAAGTGCTCCAGTAACAAGTCACAACATTTAAGGAACTATGGTGACTATTTTTCATGTAAGAGAAGAGAGGAATTATTGGCTAATTAATAGTGGATGCTCAAATCATATGGAAGGTGATAAGAGTAAGTTTTTAAAACTTCAAAAGTATGATGGTGGTCTTGTTAAGTTTGGTGATGATATATCTACTAAGATTTGTGGAAACTATTCAATTAGTTTTGATGGAAAGCATAAAATGTATGATGTTCTTTATGTCAAGGGTATCTGACATAATCTTCTTAGTGTAGTATAGATGTGTAGCAAAGGATACAATATGGAGTTTTAGGATGATGGTTGATAAATTATAAATGGAAGATCTTGAACTTTGGTTGATGCAAGGACAAGGACAAAAGGTAATGTTTATTAGCTCAAAGGTATTGGTGCTAAATTCTTTATGTATAAAATCAATTAATATTTGCTATGGCATAGAAGAATGGGTCATATCAATTTTGATAGCCTAACAAAGATCAGTTCTACTAATATTGTGTGATATCTATCAAAGATTAAAAATCCTATTAATGAAATTTGTAAGGAATGTTAGTTTGGAAAAACAAAACAAAGAAGAGGTTCAAGTCTAAGGAATATTCTTCAATTAGTTCACTAGAGTTGGTGCACAAAGACCTATGTGGAACTACCAAAATAAGAAGCTCTTAAGGTGGCATATATTTTATGTTATTGATTGATGATTATGATAGAATGACTTGGGTGACACTTCTCAAAGAAAAAATTGAAAGCTCTAGATAATTTTAAAGTATTTAAGTTTATGGTTGAGAAAGAAATGGATGTGAAAATCAATTTCTTAAGGTCTGACAAAAGTCGTGAATTCACCTCCAATGAGTGTAATGGATTTTGTGAAGATCATGGAATAAAGCTCAACATTTGTCAGCTCTTAGAACTCCTCAACAAAATGGATTTTTGGAGAAGAAAGATAACACAACTCAAGAAGTAGCAATAACTATGATGAAGGAAGAAAATCTACTAGATGTCTATTAGATAGAAGAAATTCATACTATAGTCTACATACTAAATAGAGTTCAAGTAAGAGTGAATAGTTCAAAGACTCAAGCTATGATGTTATGGTAAACCTCCTACTATGAAATACTTCATATTTTTTGGAATTAAATGTTATATTAGAAGAGATGAAGAAAACTTAGGAAAGTTTGATGCAAGATTTATTAAAGGAATCTTCTTTGGATACTCTATAAAGAGAAAATCTTATCAGTGCTATAATAAAAGGATAAAATATTGTTGAAAGTGCAAGTGTCAAAGTGGATGAAGAACCACATCAGATTTCTATATTGATAGAAGGATATGAATCAAATGAACCCCCTTGGAATGAAGAAGAAAAAGAAGGGAAAGAAAAGGATATGACAATTGAAGAGGAAGAAGCTCTAGAAAAAATCCCTAAGGCCCCTAAGTATGTGAAAAAGTACCATTCTAAAGATAAAATCATTGGATACAAGAGCAAAGGTGTGTTGACAAGAAGAAAAGTTGCTATGCCTGAGGAACAAGTAAAATTTTATTTACTTTTAGAGATGGAACCTAAAAAAGTGATTGAGGCATGCAAAGATGAGAATTGAATTAAGGCTATGAAAGAAGAGCTGGAATTGATTGAGAAGAATCAAACTTTGGAATTGGTCCCAAGACCTACAAACAAGAATGTAATTTGAACTAAATGGGTTTTCAGAAACAAGTTGAATGGGGATGGAAAAGTTGTTAGAAATAAGGCTAGACTTGTGTGTAAGGGCTATTCACAAGTGGAAGGAATATATTTTGAAGAGAATTTTTCTTTGGTGGAAAGGATGGAAACCATTAGAAATTTTTTGGCTTTTTCAACACATAAAGACTTCAAAGTATATCAAATGGATTTGAAGTATGCATTCTTGAATGGTGAGTTAGAAGAAGAGGTGCAAATTGAACAACGAGAAGGATTTCATTTATCAAATGATTTTGATATGGTCTTCAAGTTATAGAATGCATTGTATGGACTCAAACATGCTCCCATAGCTTGGTATGAAAGGTTAGATAAGTACTTGTTGCAACAAGGATTTAGAAAAGGTACATAGATCATAACAAATTTTACTTCAAAATTGAGAGAGAACAAATTCTGATTGTGGTAGTGTATGTGGATGGCATAATCTTTGGAGGAAATGAAGGCATGTGTAAGAAATTTTTAGAGGAAATGAGAAAAGAGTTTGAGATGTCAATATATGGGGAGATGAATTTCTTCCTTGGGTTACAAATCAGTCAATCAAAAAAAGATATTTTTTTTCTTAGTCAAAGTATATGAAGGAGATTTTGAAGAAGTTTGGAATGGAGGAATCTATATTGATATGTACTCCTATGGTTACTAGTTATAAGTTGAGAAAAAATGATGAATCCCTTAAGGCAGATCATAGCAAGTATAGATCAATCCTTGATGGATTGGTATACCTAACTACTACTAGACTAGGTATCATTCATTTAGTTTATCTTGTGGCAAGATTTCAAGAATATTCCAGAGAATCACATGTTTCAATAATTAAAAGGATATTTAGATAATTGAAGGACACTCTAAACTTTGTTTTACTATATCCTAGGCATACTGATTTCTCCTTAAGTGCATATATAGATGAAGATTGGGTAGGTTGTATAGATGAAAAAATTATCACAAGTGGAGGTTCTTTCTTTCTTGGAAGTAGATTGGTTTCATGGTTGAGTAAGAAGCAAGATTCAGTGTCATTATCTAATACAATAGTAAATTATATTGCAATAGCATCATGTTGTACATAGTTGTTGTGGATGAAGAAAACATTGAAGGATATCAAAGTATCATATGATGAACCTATTTCTATCTTGTGTGATAATACAAGTGTTATCAATATTTCAAAGAACCCAATAATGCATTCAAGAAAAAAAAATATCTCTATCCAATATCACTTTCTAAGAGAGAAGGTTGTAAAGAATGAGGTGAAGCTAGAGTATGTTCCTAAAAAGGATCAAGTTGTAGATATTTTCAAAAAGTCTCTTCCTAAATATACTTTTGATTATCTTCGATAGAAGTTAGGGGTTATTTCCCCTCCTTTCAAATAGATGTGTAAGTTAGTGGATATTTCCAAGTGAGTATTCAAAATACGTTATTTGTCCTAGAGTGATGTTGAAGGCTACCTCTTAGGGGGAATAGGAAGTAGTGTTTTGATTGGTGGTCATGTGGAACATATCTTGTGCCCCTAAGGGGAGTTTTCAAAAAAGAGTAAGCAATAGAGGGAGAAATGAAGAATGAGTAGTTCAGTGTGTACATAGTAATGAGTAATACAAAATAGTGAAGAGTAATGGAGAGAGAGCAGTTTCTTGCTAGTGTTGCAAGTAGTGTTAAAGTGATGTGTGCAAATTTCAAAGGGGGGGAGTAGAAAATAAAAATTATATATAGGAGATGTGTCTAAAGTGATTTTGTTTCCTTTTACCATTGATGTCAAAGGGGGAGAGAGTAAAATATGAAAAATGCATGGAAATAATTGATGTCAAAAAAGGGAGTGAAACATTGGAAAATGGGTTCATTAAAAATGGAATAGGGGTATGATAATCTTCCTTAGTTAATTAGTAAAAATAGATCCCCTAGGAAAATATTGACTTTCAACCCTTATGTGGCTCAACCTTGGTGGAGATCTTGTTGTTTTCCTTATGACCTAGGATGGGGTAAATCAACTTGAACAACACTTTTGAGAGAAAAACAAAAAATAGTAAACAAGTACAATTATGCAATGTAACACCCAAAACATCAAATTTAAGCCTAAATCTAGCAGAACCTACATTTTTTGGTAGATCTAGAAAAGTTATGATTTTATGCCCCTGTGCCAAAAATCTCTTGTTGAGTAGTGTCTTGCTAAGACTCATTCACCCTAGAGAAAATGGGTCTTTCTAGGGTTTTCTATAAATTTAAAAGTTTGATCTATAGCTCTTGATATGCTCTTCTAGCTTGTACTTTCAATCCTCGCTTTCAAATTTAGACCTACAACAAAAACTAAAAAAAAAAAATTATTTGTATGGTGGTTTCCCTTGGTCAAACCCCATGTTTTTTAATTAAAATGTGATAAAAAAATATAGATCTGGAATTTGAAAGTGTGTGTGCCATAATATTAAGTGTTTCTAAGATTATTAAGAGCTAACATGTAAAGAAACCCTATTCAAATGTGTTAGAATAAGATCCCTACTTGAACTTGAATGATGAACACAAGACCTAGTTAGGGAGAAGTCAAATCCCCTAATAAATAAAAATTTTGATTCTACCTTTCTTTAGGTGGCTAGTAGAATTAAGATAAAAGATTGGATCACTAGAAAACAAGTCATTAGATCAAGAGAAATTGCTAGTTGCATGACCCAAACCCTAGAATCCATCATGATCCACCATAGGCATCAATCTTCAATCATGAACAATGCTTGATCAATATTCACAAAATGAGCTTGAAGACCTATAAAAATAATTGAAATGCTACTCCAAGACTTCAAATTTTCTTTCTTGAATGTTCTCCTTGACCTTGAATCCAAATATTGTGAATAAATTCTTGATATCTTTTTCAACTTAGTGTAAAATGGTGAAAATATTGGGCTTTATAGGCTTCCTTTCTAATTTATCGATTATTATATCCCAAAACCGGCACTTAAAACTTAAATTTAGGACTTTAAGAAGCCACAAAAAATATGTTTAAAATTTGAATTTGTGATCTTAAAGGGGTCCCATTTACCTAAGGGTGAATGGGTTCTAACCTAAATTGCTAGGTATTTTTTTGATGAATAGGTAGCAATTTATATTAATATAAAGATAAAGTTACATATTCACAAAAAAAGGTGGGTGGTAAGAAGGCACACCCTGAGAGTCATATTGCCAAAGCCCAAAAAATCAAAAAACCAGATTCACATGGGCCAAGCCCAGAAGTCCATAAAAATAACAATTATAAAATAAAAAGGTCATCACACAGCCAGAGTAGTGCCAATAGAGCCAGGAGGGTCTCTGGCATCCAAGTTCTTCCCCCATATATCAGTGGGGTCTAGAGTGACGTCACGAGTAGGACCCCAACCATCATCAAAATATTTTTCTTCTCTTTATCTTTATCCTCATGTTGGGGCAAGATTGCAAGTGCAAGCCACAAAATTTTTTTACCAGAGTCTGGCCAACCAAATCTAGAAGTAGGAGTGTCATTAGAGGGCCACCTAGAACCACCACTGCCACTCCCCGTAGCTCCTCCAGAGGGCTAGCCCATGAAGGAGGAGAGTGGGTCCGCCAAGGAGGGAAAGAACCACACCAAAGAGGAGGCTAAGAGTAGGGCCGAGCAGAGCCACTATGTTGCTAGCCTTGAGAGGGCAACCGACCATGAGAGGGGGTGGGCGAAGTAGGCACCTAAGCAACAGTACATGAGGCATTGCCCCAGTGATCCAAAAGCACCTGTAGGTGAGCCACCTCAAGTGTAACTTTATTTTCCTAAACCTAAATCTATAAGATCACATTACAACAGATAATAGCTTTATAATACAAAGAAACATTTTTATCCATTTGTGTTTTAGTAAATATGCAGGCATTTCTATATTTCTAGATATTAAAGAGGATTTCCACCCCAAAAGTGTGCCAAAGTTGGGTATACTTAGTAGGAAGTTTGGGTGAGTCTCCCAGTAGATTCATATGCCAAGAAAAAGGCTTTGGTCTAAAGGGTTGAAAGAAGTCATGAATCCAAGTCCAAAATTGCTAGGCTCTGGTACAAAACTAGAAAAGATTCTTAAAGGACTCAGCTTGTCCATAGAAAGGGCAATGAGGGTCCTGGACCCCCAGGTGAACAACCCAAGAACCCATAGGAAAGCCTTGGAAAAAAATACACCAAGCAAAGTGGGAAAGTTTCAACTCAACACTTGTAGACCAAGTGGTAGATAATCTTTTTCACTAGACATGAGTGGGAGATTGAAGAAGCCACCTCTAGTTTAGACTTTCAATCATAGGAAAGTGTGGTGAAAGCCACCTTAACCAAGCCTAGGCTTGTAATAGTTGAAATGGTTGTTTGGGTACCACTTCCAGTCATTCCACCAGGGCTTGGACCCACGAATTCCCACCTTTATGAAGCACTTCTACAAGAATAAAATTCACCAGACCATCATAAGTAGCATAGTTTTGGTTTTGAAGCCTATAAAGAGCACGAAAGTCTTCCCACGACATGATGTGCATTGTGGGTATGTGAAAGAATTACTGTAAAGTTTGAATACCTTTCTTGTGGAACCTGATCACCTTAAGCTAAGGCGACTTAGCCAAAGGCTAACCATTGCTAGCAAAAAGAGGCAACCACCAAACGTTTTGTTGATTGAGCGAAATCCCATCACGGAAACCAAAGCCAGCCCAGTGGATTCAAGGCTTAACCACCTCCCAGGTTCTCCAAATGCTCTTGGCTACAAAAGTTCCAACAATTTGAACTGGTTCCTTCATCACTAGAAAGTTTTGAAAGTCAATCCCCTTCCAGGTGGGTCTATGAACAAGAAATCCTTACTAAATGAAATTTCTGAGAAGAATTTTCTAGGCTTCATCTCTAGTAAGGGCATGAATTATCCATTTCACACACAAGGCAGTCCATTGTCGTTGAGTGGAGAGCAACCCAAGTCCTCGAGATTCTCTAGGAAGGAAGTAGAATTCTCAGGTAACATGGTCAAACCCTCTATGGGAATCCACAGAGGCCCAAAGGAAATCTTGAAGCAACTTTTTGAGTTTTCCATAGGCAGGCTTTGAAGGGGCCCAACAAGAAGAATAATAAATATGGGTGGCTGCAAGAATTTTGGAGAACAGTTGAAATTTCCCTACCAGAGAAAGGGGTTTGGTAATCCAGTATGCAAGTTTCTACTCTATTTTGGAAAGAATAGCTTGCCATAACTTAGCCAGAGATGCTTGGTAGGCAAAGGGAATGCCCAAGAATTGAATGATTTCCCTTGGCACAATCAACTTCCAACTGTATTGTAGAAGCTAGGGAAGCATGGGAAATATAGATTGTCTGTAGCACAAAGTTTTGTGCCACTGAATGGCAGAACCAGATGCCAGGTAAAAAGTGTTAAGACAATCCAAAGCCACCTTGATATTATCTTCTTCCTCTAGAAGAGTGAGGAAATAATCATCAGCAAAATGGCCATTAACCAATTGAGCTTGAGAGCTAGGCAATGAAATTCCTTTGACATGTTGCTGAGAAACCATGTTGGCCAAGAGATAGCCAAATCCTTTGGCAACAAGCACATAAAGAAAAGGAGAAAATGGACATCCTTGTTGAATGAAGCAGAAAGTCCCAAAGGTAAGAGATTGGTAGCCATTAATGGTGATATAAGCAGAGGCGTCTACAAAGAGCATTTGAACAACCTAGATGAAATTGGGCCCAAACCCGAAGGCTTGCAACATAGCAAGAATAAAAGGCCATTCAATGTGGTCATAAGCTTTAGTGAAGTAAATTTTAAGAAAAATAGCTTTCTAGTTCAAGTGCCTGGCCCACTCCATGCCTTCCCACACAACAATAATGTTATCCAAAATAAACTTGGATTTGATAAACCTAGTCTGCTTTGGGCACACAATCTGAAGCAAAAGATGGTGAATCTTCAAAGCCAAAGCTTTGGAAATTACTAGGGATTTTGAATTTTGGGGTGTTAAATTAATTAAATTCATTTACTAAATACATTTTGTAATGTCGAAAAATATTTAAAATAGGCCTTAGGATGCATAATAGAGTGGTTTAGGGGCCTATTTATGAAGGGTAAAATGCATAAAATTGAAGTCACTAAAATAGGTCCAAATTAAGTGTGAAATTGTACTATCACTTAGAAGGGAGTATAATTTTCTACACTACAAGGAGAGTAATAGTTGAAGAACTCCTCAGATATGGGGGAGAGAAACTGATGATTGCAGAGAAAATGGTGTCTAAAGAACAAAGGAAAGAGTAAAGTGTACCCTAGTAAGGGGGAGAGTTTCTTAATGCAGGAGTTTCTTTTGTTGTTGATGGTTTTTAAGAGCTGGTGTTGCCATCAATGACAAAGGGGGAGATTGTTGCAATTATGTTTCTAGTGTTGTCATTGATGTCAACGATGTGGAGATTGTTGGAGATTTCTAGTGTTGGATTTACTTGTCGTGTTGTCATTAATGTTGTTAGTGTCAGTGATAGTATGGATGTGTAGTGGTTTGATAAGAAGGTATTATGGTGTTTTCATTGATGTCTTGTATGGTTGTGTTGGGTAAGTGTTGTAGTTATAGTAAGTTAATTTGGTTTCTAAGTGCTTTTGAGAAAATTTGAATAAAAGAGTGTAGTGTGACAAAGGTGTGTTTAGTGTTTGTTGTGCAGTTTTCACACACATGCCCCATTGGAGGCAGGGACCCTCTTTTTTCTTTTGCATATCTGCATATTGGCTTGGTCAAATTTTCAATTTTTCTCTTCTTGGGAGGTTATCTTGAGATTTGGTCCAGACTTGATTTGATGAAGACAATATTTTGTGCCATCTTGAGGGTCTGGGAGAAATCCACATGTCATGGATTTTGGAAATGGGGATTTTGAATTGAATTTTCAACATCATTTGTAAATATTTTTTGTACCTGTGGATAGAGGACGAAAAATTAGGCTGGGTTGCTTTTTGAACTTTTCAAAAATTCCTTCTAGAAAAAAAATTATGAAGTTTAGGTAATTTTGAGCTAGCTTGGATTCTGGAAAATCCAAGTTACCTCAGATTTTCCATGAGAAATAAACCTGGAAAAATCCAAGCTACCTCAGATTCCCCTAAAACCAATTTTGAGGTGAACTTTGGACATCATTTGTAAAAAAAAATTGCACCCGCGGATAGAGGACAAAAAATTAGGTCAAGTTGCTTTATGAACTTTTCAAATATTCCTTCTAGAAAAAAAGTTATGAAGTCTAGGGAATTTTGACCTCACTTGGATTTTTGAAAATCTAAGCTACCTCAAATTTTCCATGAGGATTAAACATGGGAGAATTCTAGGTACTTCAGATTTTCCATGAGGATTAAACATGGGAAAATCTAGGTTACCTCGGATTTTCTAGAGAACTAAACTTGGGAAAATCCAAGCTACCTTGGATTTTCCCGAAATCCACGACAGATCAAAATTCCTAAAATTTCCATTTTTGAAAAATCCAAACCCCCTCAAAAATCTCAAAATTTTCCAAAAATGGAAATTTTTCTCGAAATGCAATATTTCCGAAATGAAAAATTTCCAAAACTGAAATTGTTTTTGAAATTTTAAAATGTCCCTAAAATGAAAAAATTTTAAAATGGAAAAAAAATTAAAAATAAAAATTTCCAAAAATGGAAAGTTTTCTTAAAAGGCCAAAATTTTATTCAAGTTTATTTTGGATATTTTATGGATGGGATTTTTTTTAACATGTGAGCTACTAATGATGGTATTTGTTTTTCAAGATTAAAAAAATCAAACTGGGGACTTACATATGGATTCGTGCCAAGAGGGAAATCTGGAAGAGTTCAACTCAAATATTAAATGTGGGGCCTGCATAAGAATCCGTGCCCAAACTATCTACAACTAGAAGGGATTTTTGGAAGCTATTTGCATCATGTGATGTTCTTTGCTTTATCCAATGATGATTGTTATCAAAGTCAAGTTAGCAAAATATTATCTTCTCATTGTTCCATGATGTAATTACTTTTATGCAATTGGATGATGATGTATCTGGATGTCAAAACCCTAATGTAGCTACTGGATGCTTCTAGAAGTGTAATTTATGCCATTGGATTGATTTAATCCCAACCATTGAAATTATAAAGTAAAATCTATAAAAAGCTAGTGCCTTCTTATTTGTAAAGGGTTAGATTTTAGGGGATAGAAGGCTAGAAGTGGCAAGTAGATTTTAGAATTTAACTATAGGAGAGGAGAGAAAGCTGGAAACTGTTATGTAATTGCTGGAGGAGTTAATACAAATGGATTGTTGATTTGGAAAACTTTTTGTTTAGCTTCAACAATTTATGGTTTCTTGTTCTTGATTCTCAATGTTAGATGTTAGATTTTAGTTATTTTGCAATGATGATGAAGTGTGAATGATGTTGATCGATCTTTGGTCCATACTTTTAGCAATTCGTTGATTGTAGATTGTTGTGTAAAAATAGTCTAGGCCTCATTTTGTGCTAAGTTCAACTATGGATGCTTGTTTACATTGTACCAACTATTGGTTAAGTGGATGAATATTCATAGTCTAAGAATCTTTTGATTTCCTTAGAAGATTGCATCATTTCTATGTAGTTATAGGCTAGTCCTTGATTAAGTAGAGACTTTTTTATTGGGGATATGTCCATTTGTAGTTGTGATAGGGAAAAAATACTTGCTAGAATATGAACTACAAACAAAAGAGTGCAAATAACAACTAAAAACACCCTACACCTCAAGATTAGCCTAAAGATTATCTAAGTAAAGCAAAATGGAGATTTTACCTTGTTGAGTTCCCCATTGGTTGGCCCTTCAATTTTTTATATTTGTATGCTCCTTGGATCGAAAGAGATGCAAGCTATAAGATGGGATGAGGATGGAGAGATGAATGAAAATAGATGCAAGTATGAAAAATTGGCTAAGTATGGCTCAAGGAAAATTTTTGCAAGAGTTTGGCTAGCATGAATGATCTCCCCTAAAATGAGAGAAAAGAGGGGGTATTTATAGAGATTTTGGAATCTCTAGGGAAATGGATGGTTGAGATTGAGCCACCAAGATCAAGATGTAGGGCTAAGGTGAGTTGAGAACTCACAAGCCCTCACACCTTGACATATGGCATGTGAAGTGGTTTGAAAAGGATGAAGTGGACATGAGGTGGAAATAGGGTAATGACATGGAGGTACTACATAGTACCTTGGGATTGGACAAGATCTCCTCATAAAGGAGGTCCTTGTCCCCATGTGGGTGAGAGGACATGTGGGAATTAAAAATTCCTCAAATATCCACATGGGGATGAGAAAAGGAATTTTAAATTCCAAGGAATGCATTGGGGGATTAAATGTGAATTAAAAATTCACATGGGGAATGGAGGTGCCTTCTCCAAAAAGAAAAAACAATTAATAGGGTTGACTTAGGACACATGACATGGAGATTAGGTTGATTTAATTAAGTGATTAAGGTTGTGCAAGTACTTGATTAGACAAATTAATGACAGATTAGAGGCAAGTGGGAAATTATGGAGAGTTCACATGTGACTTGATGTGACAAGTCAAAGATCACATGGGGAAGAGAAAAAGGAATTTAATATTCCTTGGAAGGATAAAAAGGAATTAAAAATTCCTTGAGAGGTTGATTAGGCTAGTTAATGAAGGATTAGAGGGTTAGGTGGCTAAGAGAGATTAGAGGCCAACTTGCAAAAGTTGGAGGATGTGACACATCCTAATCAAGGATTAGGCATGTGCACATCCCTAATGATGAGATTAGGAGAATAATTAGGATTAGATAAAAATGATAGAGGATGTGACATATGAGGAATTAAATAAATGTCATATTTATTTAATTCATTTGATGAAAGGGGAAAGGTATTTAATTATTTAACTAGATACCTTAGGGATTAGAAGAACTTTAGAAGATATTAATTAAATAATAGCAGTATTACTTAATTAATGCGGATAAGGGAATGTTTAGATGAAAAGGGATAAATTTGGATAAATTAAGTGTCCAAATTTAGGTGTCTACAGTAGTATTCATCATTGTTGTGATTGATCTTAGGAGTTAGAATATAAATCTCTCTAAACCCTTTCTCTTTTTCTATTTCTTTGAAATCTGGGTTAGTTTTAGGACTGAAATCATCACCATATTGTTCCATCTGATGAAAACATACTTCCAACATTGTTCATTTGTAAGGCCCCTTGTGATTACCAGCGTTTTCACAATATCACTGAGTTATTTTTGCATTGTCAAGACCTGACATTAGAGACCTTGGGGTTATCTATTGAGGCTTGTTGATAGAGATTTACCTTTCAAGAGAGATAGGATATTACATTCTGTTTGAGTTGTGCAAAAAACACCATCAACAGTGTTGTGCTCTATATTTCTTCATGGTTGAAGATATTCCTATCCAGTTTAGATGTGATAAATAGAGGTGCTCAAAGGTGTTATATATCTAGAGTTTTAGGTTATGGATCGTTCTTCGATGGAAGTTGTGTTTGACATAGTGTGTTTGTCTGTGTCGAAGGTTGTTTGGGAGATATGATATTTCTCTACATTTCTCTGCAATAAGGTTTCTTTTCTTATGGATTTAGTAATGTTATTATACTACCTATATCTATTTCCCCTTGAAGGTTCTCGTGTTGAGTTGTTTCACAAGTCTAGATTCGTAAGTTGTGTTATGTGGTAGTGTGTCTGGTTGCATAGAATGATGATGTTCTTAGTTTTAGGTGGTTGTGGAATATTTGCAAAATATTTTGATGATGTTGGAATATTTTGAGATGTTGTGTGGATGTTGTGAAGTGTTTTTGTGTGTTTTTCATATTTTTTTCAGACCTAAAGATGTGTGTATGTGATCACTTATAGTTTTAGTTCAAGTTTAGCTGACTTGGTGTGATTACACTATTTATGGAGGTACCTTGTAGATTGTGGATGTGTTGAGTGGAATGGTGATATATATTTGGGTCCTAATTGACCCTTGGTGTGGTCTAACTTCACTTCTTTCCATCGTGGAAGTGTTTGGTGTTGATCTATTTTGGTGTTGCACATTTGAGGTGCATACATTTCATTGAGGCTAACCTAATTAAGAATTTCTAGGTTGTGTGTGGTATAAATTTAAGATGGAGTTTGCACTAAGGGGTGAGGCAAGTCTAAATGATGAAAATGTGATAAAGTTTGGTGATCTAAGTGTGAGTTTTAATGCTTGACTCTAGATGCAATGAGCAAAAGGTGTCAACATTTTCAGTGTGCTTGAAGTTGTTGGAGGTCGTGAGCCAAAGGTTGTAGATGGCATAGAGTTGTAGTGGTGGACTTTCATGTTGCTCTGAGATAGTGAATCTCTTTGTAAAAGTTTCTCCTATTCTTATTTCTTCTTGGTAGTGAGCCAACCAATAGTGAGCCTTTCTTCTTTCTTTGGGCAATGAGCCTAACTATATTTAGTGTTGTTATTCATATATATGTGAGTTAATCCTCACCATGGTATTTCCCTTAGTTTTTCCATGTAAATCTTGTGTTATTATGTGTTCTTATGTGCTTGTATTACTATTTCACATGTTTACATTCTACCAATGGTTAATGAGGGTTTAAAGTTTGATAAGGGTTTAAATGTTGATGAGGGATTAAATGTTTTAATGTACAAATAATTCATCACCACTCTTAGTTGTCATGCGCATCTAACATCCCCTAAATGACACAACATCTCTTCTCTTTGTGAATGTGCATATCTTAGGTTTTGAAGGATTGAAGATAAATTTTCTATTTTTTCATTTGATGCCTTACATCTTTTCAAGACATGAAAACTCACCTAAAAAGTTATCTGGCGATATTCTGACAACTCTACAACTAAGAAACAAAAGGCTAGACCCAACACCAAAGGATTAAAGAATCATTTTCAAGACCCCCTATCAAGGACCCATACAACCCTAGGTCCCTATGTCCTCCTTTGCATGTTAGATACAACTTTTTATGACAGGTGCACAATCTTAAGTACTTCTTAGATCTTCTTGCAATTCACTATTTCAATCTCTATGTTTTTGACATATTGCATTTATCATATTAGGTCATATATCTCAACTAGGTTAATCTTTCTAAACCATTTTCAAGGCCCTAATAATACAAATCCATGTTTGGTTCGCTCACCTTCATGGTTGTTACTAAATCTATTCACTTTGTTTATTTTTCTTATAATATAACTTTGAAAAAGGAGGAAAGCAATCATAGTTTTTTTGACATTAAACTTAGAATTCACCACTCATCCATTTTTTTCACATTTTTAGTTTTTGGATAAAATGCTAGTGCCTATAATTATATATTAATATTTTAAATATAAAGGATTACATATAGGCTAGAATTATAGTACTGGCAGCGAGAGATCTATA
>VDFB02270651.1:522202167-522317174 GCA_007258455.2 Sequoia sempervirens | reverse complement strand
CTTTAACCCATAACTATTAATTTAGTACATGTAAGCTATCAACATACTTAATTATAATATAATAATAACAATTTTTCCATCAAGTGTTGGGTCCATACCAATCATTACTTGACGTTAGTGTACAAACAATCACAATAATCACCAGGGGCATATCATAACATAATCCAAAAGATCATATACAATGAATGTCATGAGCATACCTCCATGTTCACAAGTTTATTAGCTCATTCACAGTACAAGTATAATAGTGGTTGGATCATATACACAGATCATAAGTGCAACAATGATTGGATCATACACAGATCACAAGTATAATAGTGGTTGGATCATACACAGATCATAAGTCTAATAGTGGTTGGATCATACACAGATCACAAGTATAAGAGATTGGATCATACACAAATCACAAGTATAACGGTGATTAGCTCATATGTACATCAGAAGTTCAACAATTTTTATCTCTTTCGCATATCACAATTACATTAGTGATTGGCTCCATCATATATCGCAAAAACATCGTGACAAGCTCCATCATACATCACATAAACATAGTGATGAGCTCCACCATACATCACATAAACACAATAATAATGGATGACTAACCATCACAATGGCTAACACATGTCTATAATGCATCCCAAATAGAAAGAATATCGATGCATTGCACACTACACTGTGGGTCCTATCTTTTCCACCAGTCTTTTGCACCATTAGAAAAATGGGAAGAGGATTCGGTGCATCCCATACTACACTACAGGTTCGTCCTCAACCCCATAAGGCTAGGTATACAGTCTAACAACTGGGAAGGGGATTCGATGCATCCCACACTACACCATGGGTCCATCCACCATCCCAGGGGCTTCCCCAAGTAGTGAACCTACCAAACCTAGTGGATTCTGACATCAATCGCCTATAGGCTACTAATGACAAGTTTTTCCACCTAGGAAGAAGTGGCTCCCAACATATACCACCTTGTGAATTTAGTGATAATGTCAACTATCTTCTTCACAATCCCAGGTAAAACTTGGCATCAGTCACTTCTGTGCTTATTAGTGACAGCTAGTGAACCCTCACAATACGCGGTTAGCCCCGGATTACCATTACCCACACAGATTGGTCCCTACTTGTGCAAGGTGCTATGGTCATATCATAACCAGGGTAGCCCGCTACCTTCACCTCCATGAACCAGGTGAATGGTGACTAATCCTTAGAAGTGGCCCAAACATTGGTCATTGGCACAGTCCAATGACTGCTTATCACTGTTCAAATATCCCGAAGATTCACTCTTGGGCAGGTCATGTACATATCATGAGTCACAATCACAATCAATAGATACATGGGCCTATACATAAAGAACTCTAGATATGGAGTTAAATTACACATACACATAAGAGATACATGGAACCAACACGTGATGGACTTTACCCAACATATACCTATAATCAAATAACAATTATTAAGTAGTTAAATCCCTTCATTTTATTTAATAGAAGCCTATTATATATTAAATATCAGTTATTAAATTCCCTTAACTCAATCAGACCCATTCAATACCCATTTTAACCTCAAACTGAAGCTTCCGGAGGAGGAAAGGTCAAACCATGTAGGAACAATCCCAACATCTAGGAGTGATCCCCCCCTAGACCCTCCCCCTACGGACTTGAAGTCACAGGGACATCCTTCACCTAAGGACTGCCTACGTTCCCACTTTTGAATGGGTCAAAGTCACACGTAGTTCTCCTGAAAAGGTCTCTCAAGGATACCTACGCACAGGTTCCCATAACCCAAGGATTCACTCCACCTTAAGTATATCGAGGTCATGGATCAAACTCCACCCAACTTATTTATAATATTGTTTAAACATCCTAACTCTTATATTTTCATCTCATTGACCTCACTCGACTAGGCTTATTACTTAATACCAAATTACCATGGTTCACACAAAACCATAGGAAATCATTTCCATATGATACTCATATAATAGGTTCAATATTGAGGCTCTTATACACAAGGGGTCAATAGATACCTTGAAAGGACAAGCAAGAGTATTTAGGAGTTTGACATACTCCCCTTAAGTCAAGGTCACTATATAGATATCCAGTTGTTGTAGTACAAATTATATACTAAGATGTCTCAACACATTTCAATTTTAAAGTATAAGAGCCCACATGATCTAATACAACATAGTGACATTCTCACTATATATTGAATAAGAATGCAAGAACTAGTATATGATTATCCCTTACTAAATAAGGTGACTTAGGCCACTTGTTATGCAACTTGGTATCTTACATAATTTATGTCCAATTAGCATAAGCCAAATCAAGAATTTCCCACAAGGTCCCCACCTATAAGAATTCTTCACACCTTAAATGAATTCACCATGTGATTAAATATTCAAGAGCTAGTATGAGACTATGTAAATTCAAATTAGATTGCGAGTGAGCCTAACCAATGTAGTCAAGGAAGGGAACATAAGAATTGAGTCAGGTTTCTTAAGTACTTAACCACAAATGGGGGTACAACTTTATTAAAGAACTAATATCATAATAATAAAACATTACAAGTTTACAAACCCTTCCTTTAGATCTACCCAAGTATTTTCTTATAAATATCATAATTTATTAAGACTTTATCTATGATTCTAAAACATAGATTCATAAAGTGTGAAGTCAAGTATACCATGCCTTCTAAATCTATTAGCTTAGTCTATAATATATGGTTCTTCTTCCTTACTAGAAATATAGATTTCAGATTTATGGTCTTCTTATAGAGTAAGGACAAATAGATTTATTTTATTTTAGAAGAACCTGTTTAAATTGCTTCAAAATTGTCTTAAAAGCACATAAAGTAACTGATACACTATTTTTGTGCAAAAATCTATCAATTTCTTGTATGTTGGTTCTTATATGGAGCCTTATCCAATGATAACGAGTGTGACAAAAGTATTCATTGGTCCAAGTTTTATGTAAAGATCTAAAATGTGAAACGTAGGATTTATCTCATGATTCACTCTCGAGAACATTGTCTAGTTAAATAGTAGGCACCTTCAATTTAGTACACAATCATTTTGGGGTTCACTATAGCTATGATATCCTTCCTTTATACACATGATAATTCCAATACTTCTAAAATAGTTCAATTCTCAAAATAGGAAATATTCACTCTAGCCACTTATAACCAAATATGAGCTTATTGATAAGCAATGGGACTTCAAAAGATTTTATCTGGTATGATTATATATAGGTTATCTCTTAACTCCAACTCAACAAAACCATTATATTAAGAGGCAATTATCTCTCGGTCATTACAAAATCATACCTATTATACCCCTCATTCAAAGTCACTTAATGGGTTCAATATAAAGATTCATATTTAAGAGATAAATAAACATTTTATTAGCATATAAATACCTTACCCATAGGTTTGAAGTGGATTACCAACCCTATCCATTTTCACCATTAAAATTTGTTCAATATAATGTGGTTCGTATACCATTAAATGAAGTCATTATAGCTTATAGTATGCAGCCAAAACCTTTATCATATCTCTACTCATGATCCTATTAGAAGTATTATAAATTGTTCATACAATAAAGATTGACATGGGCTAGTTTAATAATATCATTTATAGTGATCATAACCTACATGCCTTAATATATTTTATCATTTCCTTCTGCAATATTAAACTTCTCCGATTAACATTACTGAAATCCCAAACTAGGAACTCACAACTATTATAAAGGGTTATGAGGAAATTCTCCAGCATAAAGAAAAAGACATACAATGATTATCTCAATATTATTTGGGTGGAATTTCTTCAATATGAAGTACTTTTCATCGATTCAAATCCCTCATCTCTGGACCAATGATGATCTTAAATACAATAGAAATAATTATATATAAAGTTTCTAGTCATAAATAAAGAGAGTTCAGAAGGACTTACACTTTGAATCCATGCTCATACCATCTATGTCGTATGATTTAAGAGTCTCTTCATGATTTCTCAGAAGCTGCTCAAATCAAGTAATGAAATTCTTCACTAAATCATCTTTCCATACCCACACAGTTCTCTACCCACATCAAAACACTCATCATTTAAATTATGCATTCCATGAGACCACGCTTTGTGATCTTTCTCCAAATTTGTGCATGACCTTCCTTCGCATTTTCTTCTTATGTTGCTCCCAGTTCCTTTAATCTTCTCATGTACTCGCTTCTTCCCCCTTCTCTTCTCGTGTCCCTCAGCTTTCTCTTTCGCATGCCCTTTTCTTTTCTCCCTGCGTGTTTTATTTTTCCCTCCTCCTCCCATGCGTCTCCCTCTTCTTCTCACTCCCTCGCAGCTTCCTCTGCATTCTTCCCCTATGTTTTTCTCCCAAAGGAAAAGCTTTTGCTACTCACATTCTCTTTTCTTCCCAAACAAAACCCATCCTCATGTTTTCCTTTATTTCACTCCCCTTTCATCATTCTTGATTTTTACTAATCCAAATGAAGCCTCTTGATGCTCACGCCCTGCCGCCTCCTCTTCCTGCACAGGTTCTTCCACTTTCTCGTCACAATCCAATTTTTTTTCCTTATAAAACCAAACTTGAATGTGCAGTTGTATGGGTGTGAGGGTTTAGAAATTTGCCCCAATGCCTCTCTTTTTCCATGACCTGACATTTAGAAATCTTAGGCAGTTGGGACACCAAACCTTGTCTCCTATCGTAGAATGGAGGAAATCACCTCCATAAATGCTTATTTGATATTTTCTCTCCCATCTCTTTTCCTATTCACAAAGGAATTTTTAAATTTATTTATTTTTTAATTAATTTCCCCCCCCCCCCATCTACTTCGTCCAGCTGGAACATCACTTGTAGGGGGTGTGACATTTATGTAATAGCAAGATGGTGTGGTAATTCTAATGCTTTGTTTTAAAAAATCAATGACATAACTAATTAAAGGTTTGTATGTATGTTTTTACTAGATTTTTTATTTTTAGATTTAAATCAGTATGTTATAAATTATTCAAAAGGTTGTAATGGTGAAAATTACATATTCTTGTTATTTTTCTTTACTTTTTTAAAGTTTATTTTGATTATATTGTCCTAAATACAATAACTATCTAATAAGTGGAAAATTCTTGTGCAAATTGATCTCATGACATGATCATATCCTAAGCTCACTATCTCTACTCCCTAGAATTTGCTACCAAGGATTGGATTTGTAGGTGTGAACTTGACCTAGGTCACTTCCACAATCAAGGAACTAGACATTGAATTCATAAATTTAAAAATTAAATTTTGAACATTATCAACAACTTCACTAGAGTCATTATGAGCCAAAACAACACATATTTTTGTTGATTTGTGTGTTATGTTCTATTTGAAGAAATTCACTAATTCATTTGAAGATCACATGTGGAGAATAATTAAGGACATACTAGAGCATTTATGAAGAATGTTCTAGCAACAATATCAAAATATTACATCATCAAACATCATCTTTAATTTATGTCATGTTTCTTTTTTGTCCTTGATCTTGGTTCATTTCTATTAAGTTGATCTAACTAGGGGTCCAATTGAAGAAAAATTAACCCTCACAATTCAACATACTCATTAAAGGTTTTCCTAAAAACCACCAATCCTTTTAATAATTAATATATTAGAAATAGGGACAATTTTTATCTAATAGTCCACACAATGATAACTTAGATCCATAAGTTACAATTTAGGTATGTGCATCAATTCAAATATGCACTTGTTGAGATCAATTCCACACTCATATAATGAACTTGAGTGAAAGACATCCAATTTTCGAAATTTGAGATCATCATCTAAGTAAGCCATTAAATTTTAATTCTTTGGTAAATCAACTTCCAACATGTCGCAATATATTTCCATCATTAGATTTGAGCTAACTACCACATTTTATTTAACATTTATTATTTCTAGAACTAACTCATTTATCTAGGTTAATTATTGTTCAATCATTTTATTTATTTAATTAGCCTAGATAATTTATGCGCATGTATTTTTCCCTTTACATTTTGATAACATTCCTACCTAGCCTATGGATTTTCTTTATTTCATTAGCATTTTTAAATTTGTTTTTTTTAATGCAACATCTTATTTCAAAGCACATTTAAGGGTTTGGTTTCCCTATTATTTATCCTTCATAGGTACATATTATTAATTTAGGTTTTTCTTTCATGCATTATCTTATTTTTACCTACCCTAACTACTAAGACAATTTTTCCACTACTTGGTTTCATGTATTGATTTATTTTTAGGTATAATCACTTGCTATTTTTTAGATTTTATTCTAGACCTTACAATCCACTTTATATTGTTTGGGCTTTAGAATTTTGGATGATAATTGTATTGCAAGATCTCAATAAATATCTTCAAATTTACCTAAGTATTGTTGATGGGTGTTTTTGCACTATCTCAACACAAACAACACACAAGTATGTTATCTCTCTTGAAAGGTAATTTCTGCAACTAAGTTTTAGAAATCACCCCAAGGTCTCTCAAGTGTCAGGTCATGACAATGCTTGGAATAGTTCAATTGGTTGATGTGATTTGCTAGTAATCACAAGGAGGCCTTTATGGTTCACAAAGCATGGGAGTTTGGGTATGCAAATGGAGTTTCAAGGTTCTAGAAATGAATAAACCCCACTCTAAACAACAAATTGAAACTCACTTCAATCACCAAGTTTGACATTGTCATGGTGCTTGGAATCCTACACTAACAAAGAACTAAAAGAAATAGAAAAAGAGGAAAGGGTTGAGAGAACCTATTCTAAATCTAAGATATGAATGAACAGTAACAATGAAGGATGCTACAATAGACATACTCTCATAAAACTGAGTTTTACTTGACCAAGAGAAACCTACAACTACACAAGACCAGTACAATCCTCAAAGACTCATTGTAGATTTTCAGACTATGTCATTCACCCATTCAGCATGAACAAACAGTTGAACTAAGGTGCAACATAAAAGAGGAGATCAGGCTAGCTTTACATAGTGATCTATCATCAATAAACCACAAAAATCATGAGATGGAAGTTCATCAAATACTGTAACAACAACGACTATTAAAGTCATTCAAGAAACTAACAAACTAAAATGAATATGGAGGTTGAATCATGCATGCACAATAAACAAGCTCAAAGAAAACACCCAAATTCAATGTAAAACTTCCTTTTATTGCTGCAGAATGCCCTTTACAACAATTCACCACCCCTTACAAATGAGGAGAAATCCCTTATCTATAGTTTTCAAAAAGTGGAATGAATGGCCATGATTAATTCACAATGAATGGCTAAGATTCATTCTTGTTTAGGTTTTCACCTACCCCCAATATATTACAATTTAAAATAGACCTTTTGTCTTTTTCCCATTCTGTCCTCTAGTCTACTTTTTCTTTTAGCTACTATAGTTTTTGGGTGATCCCACAATAGTGGTTTACAATTTTGGCCAAACTGGACACTGAAATTATTTTTTTAAACTAAATCTTCACATTCAGACACCTATAGCAGCTAAACCGTGAAGAATTTGAAGATGATGAAAACTAGAGTATTGTCACATTTTGTCTGTAGATTCTAAAAATATTTTTTTCAAAATTTTTGGAATCAGATTGCACTTCTTTTTCCATCTCCCACGAAAACTGATTTTTTTTCAAAAAACAACATTTTTAAAAAGTAACGCACACCGTATAATGCATAACTTTTTTTCCATGAAGGATGAAATTCTAATTCTTTTGAATTTAGATTCATAACTCTGATATCTAGTGCTTCCACTTGGTTAGATAGTTTTTATTGAATATTTTTCTTTAACAAGTTTTGAAATCAAACCAATTACAATTCAAACATAGCACTAATCAGATAATGCATAACTTTTTGTATATATCGAAATTCAATTTTTTTTATTGGATCAAGGACTTCAATATCTAGTGCACTCATATTTTTTTTTTTGATAATCTTCTATTTTTCCACATGTGCAGAACAAAGACCTTCATTTTCAATGAAAAACCTATGTTTAATAAAACTAAAAAAATAAATACATAATGAAACCAAAACATATTAACATTATATTCGTTGGATAGCTTGTTGTGAGGACTACTTGATTCAAGTTGGGTTTGTGAAGTTTCCTCCATTTTCATCCTCAACCCGACCTCCGAAGTGCCAAAATTTAAGCTTTTTTTGTGTCTCAGGGAGGGGATGAGGAATAAAGGGGGTTCAAGTGAACCCCTAGGAGTTCGCTTGAACTAGGGTTCATTTGAACCCCCTTCTATAAGGGGTTTTGATGGATTTTTTGGTGGGAAAGTATTAGGAGGGTTCGACCGAACCTAGGTTCTAGTGAACCCCTAATGGGTTCGGTTAAACCAATAGGTTCGTACGAACCCCTAAAATCAATTTTTTTGCCATGCATTTTTTTTTTGGTGAGTTTTCCTTCCTCACTTCAATTGTAAACCACTATTGTGGCTTCACCCTATTTTTTCTTTTAGTTGTCTTTACATTGTAGCTAAAACTGTTGAATTCTTCCTTTTGGTGACACATTTGCAACATCCCTTCATTCAATTAGGTGAATCTTCATGTAGATTTAAATCCATGGGAAACAAAAATATCCTCCCAAGCCTTGGCAGACAACTCTTCATTGGTAGAAAATAAAACAACCCCTCATGTTTTCTTGTTTGAAAGCACTTCTCTAGTTGTCTCATTACTTAGTGTAGATTCCTAAACAAACCCCTTTTGGTGAATGGTCATCTTTGAATAGAATTCTCCCAACATGTATTCATAAGCAAACAAGTCTCTTGCCTTGGAAATTTTGAATTAGAATCCTACTCCCAACATGATACCATATGCACTTTCAAGTGAAATATCTCCCTCAACTTCATTCCATTAGTTGGATCCATCTTTCAAAAATTTCCTGCATCTTTTTGAATGTTGGGATGCCATTTTTTTTGCCAATAGATTTGGCAAACATATTTTCCAGTACTCTTCCATCCTTATCAATTATTTTCCTATTGGAGTGATAACACTACTGGCGGGCCATGACTAGCTTCAGAGTAACCAACGTAGGGGGAAAGTTGGCCACCTTTGCAAGGATGTTTTCCTTTATCTTTCGTGCATCTTCTATGGTAGAGTTAACCATTACTCTCTACTTGAACACATCTATATTCACATGCCCTAGGTCTGTATTTGAGGCCATGTCCTTGGTGGAAGCGAGCTTGGAGGTGCACTCCACTCCGTGAAACTGGTACTTCATTTGATCCTTTTCCTCTTTACCTCTAGGTGTTCTCATAGACCTTTTCCCTTTGTCAGCTTTTTCTGCGGGCTTCCCTACTGATCCCTTAGCAAGTTCCATAGATCTTGCATAGAATGAGTGAAGTAAGTGTTTTGACAGATTAGGAGGATAAACCTTAGTTAAATCCTATAAATTCATGATTAGATCCATTCATATATCTCTAAAATATCATAATATTCATCATAGTTCACCTTTCAAAGTTCATTTGGGTCATTTGTGCAAATGCAAGTTTAGGGATGTGGGTTTCCCCAAGGAGGAAGCCGCTACAATGAAAGTCATTAAAGAGTATTGTTGGGACCGCAAAATCCCATAGATAGCCACCCACATTAAAATTTTTGCATGGCATATTTGGTGGGTAAATTCCCCTTGAAGTCACTTGGCATGTACAAAGATAGGCTATGAGGCACTTCGGTTGCTTTCCTACATTACATTGGTCCTTTCTAGCTTATGTGAGTGAGAGCGATGGAGGCACCATCGATGGGAAGGATGTTAAATTTTTTCCATTAAGGGATGACGTTGGGTGAACGACAAACCACATGCGAAGTTCTGCATGGCGGGACCTGCAGGTCCATCCTCCTTCACAAGTTCATTCTTCATTTTCCACCCTGGAGACAAAAGAATGCAGAGTTGGGAAGTGCAGGATCTAAGTGGTAGAAGGACGTGAGCACTTCGCTAGTGAAAGGTTCACCACTTGGTTTGTCAAATATTTTGGGGTTGAGGGAGTAAGAAATGAGGCAGAGTCCACCATGCGGGATGACACATTAATTTTTCCATTGAAAATGGCTTCGTGGTGACAATATCCCGCAGACGGATGCTAGCAAGGGAAGACCCACGAAGGGCTTTTGCACTATGGTTTTATGGGCCATCTTTGAGTTTGGTTTTAGGGAAAAAAGGCTCACAAAACCTGCAAAGTGGAAGGGTGTAAGTTTTTCACCATTAGAAAATGATGGTCAAGGGGTAGCGAGCCGCATGAAGCAGCTCGTAGAGCAGTTGGGACTTAGCGGATTTTCAACATGTGTTGGATTTGGTTTGCTTGCAGCAACAACAAAGATGGAGCCCACAATGTGGGATGACATTAAGGTTAAGCTGCTAATGAAACAATGATGATACGGGGGCTATCTGCAGGCAGAGTCCTACACAATGTTCATGACTTAGGGAGACTCTCAAATTTGTAAAAATGTTAAATGCAGAGCCAATGTACTTGCATTCAACAAGGTCTAGTTTGAAGATGATTTGATGGATACCATAGAATCAAATTTAATCACAAGTGCCACTAGGGTTTAAGGAATTTTGATTTCAAATAGTTATAAAACCCTAATTGTAACAATTTAAATGCGTGAAAAAGGAGAGGGATACAAATTCCTACCTCTAAGAAGCATAGGAAAGTGAAACAAAGGCTTGAATCCTTTGGAGAATCTTGCACGCGTGGGAGCTCCTTGTTTTCTCTTCAAAATTCAAATTGCAAGGTGAAAATGATAGGTGGGGCACAATCCATTTATAAGTTCTTTTATCATTAATGCATGTGCATTAAGTTCTTAGTGCGATGGTAGGTGGGTAGGTAAAGTGTGAAAACCTGTGTCAGCACAGTCGTTCACTGAAGACCTAGGCGATGAAGGTAGATGCGGGACCCAACATATGGAAAGATGCTGAAGGTTGGTTTCTACTTAGTAGCGAAGAGATAGCGACTATCCACATAAGGAGACTCATAGATGCAGGTTCGTTGGGCTTGGTGGATGTGGCAGTAAAAGACAAGAGGCAACCTGCAACCTCAATCCCACAAAGGTAAAATACTTAGTGAATTTTGGATAGGTGATTTTAGTCAGATAGAATTTTGATGAATTAATGCATGTGACAAATTTAAGCTCAAAAATAGGGGTACAAAAAATGAGGTGGGAGAAAAAATGATCCGACAGTAGAAAAAATGACTTGACGGGAGAGAAACAAAAGAAAAGGGGTCCCTGATCCGAATGGGGTATGTGTGCTATAGGCACAATAAATAGTGACTCAATTGGGGAAATGATCTTGAGCATTTCAATGAAAAATTGGAATTGTGAAGCTAGAATCTTTGGTTTTGACCTTCACGCTAGGACAAACAAACTGAACACTTGACCAAAGGATCAAAACGACTAGCTAATCCAGCCTTTAGTAAGCTAAAAATCCAAGTGTGTGCAAATGCATTAATTTCCCTCCTTAAGCCATTGCAGGAACCTAAGCTCCACCAAGTTAAGCTACATGATTGATTCTAACTCCAAAAGCATCCTGGACATTGCCTCGCTACTAGTCAGGTGTCCATAGCCCCAATGAGGTTGTCGTTGTGATTCCCCTGAACATCGGTCTACTACTAGCTAGGCATCCATAGCCCCAATAGAGTTATTCAGATCCTCATAAAAGTTGAATTTTCTTTCTTTTGATTTTCATTGTTTTTATTTCTTTCTTTCTTTTTGTTTCTTTTGATTTTTCTTTTTTCTTCTTTCTTTTTCATTTCAACCTATAAGTAGTGAAGCTCACACTTAGGGCTGACAATAAGAGTGGTGTTGAAGCAAAATTTTAGATTTTTCACTTAGCTGGACCTCACAAAGGGACCTACAACGACCTCCAAATTTTTAAGATGTGTGATAGATGTAAGATTTTAGAATACATTAGAATCAAACAGGACCAATGACTTATCTACCTCAATTCAAACATCCAGGTCACTTGACACTAGTAGAAGACCTTCACCATCCACTTTGGAAACTTGATTAAATTTTATCAAAGAAATATGCCAAACAACCCCCAAGTAATGAAATGATTGTTGTGCTCACAAACATACCCAGCCAAAAATGAGGGGACCTTGAGAAAAGAAGAAAAGTGGAAGCAAAGTGAAAGCAAACTGACCTATGGCAAACCAACTAATCTAACGAAAGTAGGAAAACAAGACTATGTACAAAGAGACCTACACCTATTCAAAGTGAACTATAAACAAAGAGATTTACAATGAACCATGTTCAGACAAGGCAAGCTAGCACCCACCCCTATGATATTTCATAATGCATGCACAATAAGTAGGGTGATTGTAACAATTCTAAGCAATGAAAATTCAAATTTATATTCAGAAAGATAAAAATTTATATTGTATCACTCATTACATAACCACTTCAGGAAAGACTAGCAATTGAGGTGACTCGTGAAACCTCTGGTCAATCCATAAACAATTTTTCCTTCCCTTGTTCCCATAATCAAAATCATAAATGTAGCTACGAGTATTCACAGGAGCAAGGAAAGTAGAACCTAGATGTCATCAAGTGATGGGAGTAGTATTTGATGATCTGAAGTGTGTGTCTAGCATGATCAAACCATGCATCGACAACTTCCAGAGGACGTAGCTGGTGATGTAGCATCCCTTTCACATTGCAAGTCTCTTCTAAGCTCTCAGTGGGACCCTCAACCTCCATCGACTATTCCTCAAGGAGATACGCATTGTCATATTGATCATTTGTGGCCCTTGTGTCCACTGAGTTGCCTCTAAGATATCCCTATTTTGGTCTTCCTCTCTTTGCAATTTGTATGTGGGCAATAGTAGTGGTTCATCAGGAAGGACACTAACACCCCCAAATTACTACCCCTTAGGATATCCACTCATTTTTGCATGTTCACTGTCATTGTGGATGAAAGTGATGCCCCTTTCCCAATTTGGGAACTCGAATGCTTTGTCATCTAGAGGTTTAGGTGATATATCCATGTCACTACCATCTTTTGAAATGTACTCTTGCTCATTGTCGCTATACCTATGTGGAAAAATTCTGAGTGGGAAGAAATCAGCAAGGAACACTAGCTCATCAAGGGGATTGAAGTATGACATATGATTTCCCTCCAAAAGTCCCCCATAAAGTCTATCATTTATCATGTATGAATTCTCTACAAGAGGAGAGGACTCTTGATGATTGATAGAAAACTCTCTCATTTGATCTACTTCATCATTTGGAGGTTCAGGACTATAGCATTTTCTTCTATTGCTATCCCAACACCTTTTTTTGGGCTGCATCTAGCCAAGTCTTCACTTGGTTCCAATTCTTAGACTTCTGACTCAATCTTGGAAGTAGCCTCCGAAGGCTGTGTACTTGGTTGCTCCACTTGTTCTTTAACTTGATTGATGCCCTCTTGACATAGCTCACACATGAACTATGAATGTGCCAAATCATGGAGCCTACACCAACCTGGTAGCAACAACACCCCCAAATCTACTTGGCACCTCAACTCTAACCAATCCCTCATGAACCTTGAAATGAATCCATCATATCTTTTGGACACCAGATCTTCATCAACAATTGGGAAAGGAGTTTGATGGTGGACAACCTGAACTTGTGGTTGATCACACTCCTCTAGATCTTCCTTTTCAAAGGCATGATTTCCTTCATCCATTGAGAAGAGTTCTTTTAATCCCATTTCACTTAAAATTTCATTACTATTCTCTGTTGCCTCAAGGCTTTCCACTTCTTCTTTTTGGTCTTCCGCATTCGCGTTGGATGTCCTAGCATGCGTTGTTGAAAATTTTTCTAATTCATCTTTTATCTATTTCCTTTCAACTATTAATTGTTCTTCTACTTGAGCGGATGATTGTTCTTAGTTGGGAGTTGGCTACTCAATCTTACCAATCTAGTTTGAATGGATCCTAACTTGGTCAATGATGTTTACACATGAAGAGGAGGTGAATTCAGAGTGAGGTGCATTATGCATCTTGCACCACCTATAAATCAATACTTCTTCTAATCTTAGTTCATCCTCGTTGCCTAGTTGTTCTCGGATCAACTCTTTAAATTTTTTGGCTGTAATGTCAACAATTCCTTCTTTAGGATTAGTAGAAGCCAATGGTTGGCGCACATCCCAAACGAAGATTTCTCCCTGCAGTGCCATCTCAATTCTATCTAGGAATGTTAAACACTCAAATTCATTGTGCCCACGAGTCTTATGAATCCTACATCTATCTAATAATGCAAAGTGTTGCAATGGTTGGTTCAATATCCTACTCAGATCTTCTTGAAGCTGGGTGATATTGACTTGCAATTGCTGCTCCATCTCAGGTCAAATCTTGTTCTTTCCTTCCAATTTTCTAATTTTAAAATTTCTTGTTTATGATGAGATCTATCTATCTCATATTTTACTTGAAGTTGCACTCAACTTCTAGGTTTGTATCCATGTTCTCAGCTAGGCCCTCCTTCTAGCACCAGTTCTGTTGATGGGTTTTTTTTGCACCATCTCAACATAGACAACACACAAGTATGCTATCTCTCTTGAAAGGTAATTTCTACAACTAAGTTTTAAAAATCATCCTAAGGTCTCTCGGTTGTCAGATCATGACAATGCTTGGAATAGTTCAATTGGTTGATGTGATTTATTGGTAATCACGAGAGGCCTTTATGGTTCACAAAGCATGGGAGTTCAGGTCTGCAAATGGAGTTTCAAGCTTCTGGAAATAAATGAATAGTGGCTACCCACTCAAAATAGTAAACTGAAACTAACTTCAATCACTAAGTTTGACATTGTCATGGTGCTTGGAATCCTACACTAACAAAGAACTAAAAGAAATAGAAAAAGAGGAAAGGGTTGAGAGAAGCTATTTTAAATCTAAGCTATGAATGAACAGTAACAATGGAGGATGCTATAGTAGACATACTCCCATAAAACTAAGTTTTGCTTGACCAAGAGAAACCTCTAGCTACACAAAACTAGTGCAATCTTCAAAAGCTCATTGCAGATTTTCAGACTGTTTCATTCACCCATTTAGCATGAAAAAATAGTTGAACTATGGTGCAGCTTAAAAGAGGAGCTCATACTAGCTTTACAAAGTGATCTATCATCAATAAACCACAAAAAGCATGAGCTGGAAGTTAATCAAATACTCTAACAATAACAATTATTAAATTCATTCAAGAAATTAACAAACTAAAATGAACATGGAGTCTGAATCATGCATGCACAATGAGAAAGCTCAAAGAAAACACCCAAATTCAATGCAATGCTTCCTTCTATTGTTGTAGAATGCCCTTTACAAAAATTCACTACCCCTTACAAATGAAGAGAAAGCCCCTATTTATAGTTGTCCAAAAGTGGAATGAATGGCCAAGATTAATTTACAATTAATGGCCCAAATTCATTCTTGTTTAGGGTTTCACCTACCCCCAATATATTATAATATAAAATAGACCTTTTTTCTTTTTCCCATTTTGTCGTCTAGTCTATTTTTTCTTTTAGTTGTCTTTACATTGTAGCTGAAACTATTGAATTTTGACTTTTGGTGACATATTTGCAACTTCCCTTCATTCAGTTAGGTGGATCTTCTTGGAGATTTACATAAATGGGAAAGAAAAATATCCTCCCAGGCCCTGGTAGATAGCTCTTCATTGGTAGAAAATAAAACAACCCCCCATGTTGTATTGTTTGAAATAACTTCTCTAGTTGTTGCATTACTTAGTGTAGATTCCTAAATGAACCCCTTTTGGCGAATGGTCATCTTTGAATAGAATTCTCCTGGCATGTATTCATAAGAAAATAGGTCTAATGCCTTGGAAATTTTCAATTAGAATCCTGCTCCCAACATGGTCTCGTATGCACTTTCAAGTAAAAGCACTCCCTCAGCTTCATTTCATTAGTTGGCTCCATCTTTTGAAGAGTTCCTTGGGTGATCCCACAAAGTTGGTTTATAATTTTTGGGAGATTCTATTTTTTGTTGAAATCACATATTTTTAGAAAATATAATGATTAAAGCCTTAAAAATTTCCAATTGAAGATGGTTTGATCAAACTACCTTAGATCAAATCCCCTTAGATAGAACCCCGCTAGTTTTAAACTATACCTATAATAGAGTCTCCTTTACACCTATCAAAATGTTGATAAAAAACCACATTTGATTTACCTTTTGGGGGATCAAATGAATTTATTTAAAATTTATTTTTTGTAAGTATGTACTCCTTATTATAGGCTTCCCAAAAAGTATAATTTTAAATAAATTTAATTTAATTATTATTTTTATTTTTTTATTTCTTTTGAATGTAGGTTTTTCACCGAAAATCAAGCTCTATGTTGTGTACATGTGGAAAAATAGAAGATTATCAAAATAATAATAATAAAATGAGTGTACCAGATATTGAAGTCCTTGATCCAATAAAAAAAAATTGAATTTCGATACACACAAAAAAAGTTATGTGTTATACAGTCCACCTATGTCTAAATTGTAGTTGGTTTGACTTTGAAACTTGATTAAGGGAAAAATATTCAATAAAACACTATGAAAAAAATTGGAAGCACTATATATTGTAGTTACAAATCTAAATTTGAAAAATTTAGAATTTTAGACTTCATATAAAAAAATGTTATGTGTTACACGGTGAGCGTCACTAGTTTGCATCATCTTCAAATTCCTCACGGTTTAGCTACTATAGGTGCCCAAAAGTGAAGATTTAGTTAGAAAAAATTAGTTCAGTGTCCAGTTTGGCTAAAAATTGTAAACCAATATTGTGGGATCACCCCCTCCATCTTTTTGAATGTCAGGATGCCAATTTTTTTTCAATAGATTTGGCGGATAGATCCACCAATACTCTTCCATCCTTATCAATTATTTTCCTATTGGAGTGATAACACTACTGGCACACCATGACTAGCTTCGGAGCAACCAACGTAGGGGGAAAGTCAGCCACCTTTGCAAGGATGTTTTCCTTTATCTTTCGTGCATCTTCTATGGTGCAGTTAACCATTACTCTCTACTTGAACTCATCTATATTCACATGCCCTAGGTCTGTATCTGAGACTATGTCCTGGGTGGAAGAGAGCTTGGAGGTGCACTCCACTCCATGAAATTGGTACTTCATTTTCTCCTTTTCCTCTTTTCCTCTAGGTGTTCTCACAAGCCTTTTCCCTTTGTTTGCTTTTCCTGTGGGCTTCCTTGATAATCCCTCAGCAGGTTCCATAAATCCTGCATAGAAAGAGTGCAGTAAGTGTTATAATAGATTAGGAGGATAAATGTTAGTTAAATTATGTAAATTCACAGTTAGACCCATTTATATATCTTTAAAATATCATAAGATTCATCATAGTTAACTTTCTGAAGCTTATTTGGGTCATTTGTGCACATGCGGCTTCACGGGTGTGGGTTTCCCCTAGGCAGAAGCCACTACAATGAAAGTCATTAAAGAATGACGCTGGGACCTTGAAATCCCATAGAAAGCCACCCACATTAGAATTTCTGCATGGCATGTTTGGTGGGTAGATTCCCATGAAGTCACATAGCACATGCAGAGACAAGCTATGAGGCACTTCAGTTGCTTTCCTACATCACATTGGTCCTTTCTGACTTATGTAGGCAAGAGCGATGCGGTCACCATCAATGGGAAGGACATTAACATTTTTCTGTTAAGGGATGGCTTTGGATGAACGGTGACCTACATGCGAAGTACCACATGGTGGGATCTGCACATCCATCCTCCTTCATGAGTTCATTCTTCATTTTACAACCTAGAGATGGTAGACCATGGAGTCAGGAAATGCGAGATCTAGGTGGCAGAAGGATGTGAGTGCTTTGTTGGTGAAAGGTTGACCACTTGGTTCATCAAATATTTTGGGGTTGAGGGAGCAAGCAATGAGGTAGAGTCCACCATGTGGGACGACACATTGATTTTGCTGTTGAAAATGACTTTGTGGTGATAGCGTCCCACTGATGGATGCCTGCAAGGGCGGACCCACGAAGGACTTTTGCATAATGGTTTTATGGGCCATATTTGAGTTTGGTTATGGGGAAACAAGGCTCGCAAAACCCGCAAAGTAGAAGGGCGTAAGTGCTTCACCCTTAGACAATGACGGTCAAGGGGTGGTGAGCTAGACAAAGTAGCTTGCAAAGCAGTTGGGACTTAGTTGATTTTCAGTGTGTGTTGCATTCAGTTTGATGATGACAACAATGAAGATGGAGATCACAATGTGGGATGATGTTAAGGTTCAACCACTAATGAAATAGCATTGAGATGGGGGCTATTTGTGGGTGAAAACCCTTACGATGTTCATGACTAAGGGAGATTCTCAAATTTGTAAAAAAATTAAATGTAGAGCCAATGTACTCAGGTTTGACAAGGTCTAGTTTGAAGATGATTTAATGGGTACCCCAAAATTAGATTTAATCATGAGTGCCACTAGGGTTTAATGGATTTTGATTTCAAATAGTTGTAAAACCCTAACTATAACAATTTAAATGCATGACAAAGGAGAGGGATGCACATCCCTACCTCTAAGCAGTGCAAAAAACTGAAATAAAGGCTCAAATCCTTTGAATAATCTTGCGCGCATAGGAGCTCCTTATTTTCTCTTCAAAATTCAAATCGTAGGGTGAAAATGACAAGTGGGTTGTGGTCTATTTATAAGCATTTTGATCATTAATGCATGCATTAACTCTTTAGTATGACATCAGGTAGGTAGGTAAAGTGTGGAAACCTACGTCAATGTAGTTGTTTAGTGAAGACCTAGGTGGCGAAGGTTGGATGCTACTTAGTGGCGAAGAGATAGTAGCGGTCCACATAAGGAGACCCGCAAATGTGGGTTCATCGGGCTTGGTGGACACAACAACAAAAGCAAGAGGTAACCTAAAACCTCTGTCCCGCAAAGGAAAAAGACTTAGTGAATTTTGGATAGGTGATTTTGGTCAAATGGAATTTGATGACCTTAATGCATGTGACTAATTTAAGCTCAAAAATAGGGGCACAAAAAATGAAGCAAGAGCAAAAATGTCTCGATGGGAGCAAAAATGACCCAACGGGAGAAAAAATGACCCATCGGGAGCAAAACGAAAGAAAGGGGGTCCTCGGTCTGAATGAGGCGTGTGTGCTATAGGTACAACAAGTATAATCCCTCATTTAAATCCTTGTATGGCTCAATCTACTAAAAAAATTATTCTTAATGATGTTTCCATAAGTATTGTTCATGTAACAACTATTGCTAAGAGTGAAATTGAATTGAATATGATAATACTACATATTTAGCTAAGAATTATCTCTCCATTATGAAAATCTACTTATTAGCACACTTGATTCATCATAAGTTAGAGCTTTTTTGTTCTAAGTTTGAGACCCCTAGTTCTCAAAGAATAGCCTAGCTTTAGGGATTTTAGACCTACAACTCTGAACATAAAAATGTTCTTCCCTAAAGGAAATCATAACATTTTGTAATGTTGTATGAAGTAATCCAAAATAATGAGTGTTGAAATAATCAATATATGGTGTAGAAAGGACTATCATCACAAGTTGACAAATCAACACATTATGAATCATATAAAAATGCATCAACATGAGATGTGTAAAATAAATATCATCATAGGGTGTAACATCATCTTGTATAAAAGAAGGTAACTCATATAAGTCCTTATCCATAGAATTTTCACAAGGTAATTTAAAATAATATGTTGAAATAATTAGTATGGGATGTAGAAATAACTCTCATCATAAGGAATAAAATCAACATGTAATGAATCACATAACAATGCATCGTCATGAATATGCCTATAGTCAACATGAGATGCAAAAGAAATATTATCGGAAGGTGTAACATCATCTTATATAAAATAATGTAGCTAACATAGATCATTCTCCCTAGACTGCTCATAAGATTCATCATTAAAGGAACACAAATAAATAAGGTTATATAAATAGTATTATAATTATGTGTAAAAATAATATTATTAAAAAGAGGGAAATAAAGTCACAAATAGCTAAGGTATATCATCATCACATAAAGCACCCTCCCTAGATGTGTCACTAGAAGGTTGGATTACATCTTCATCCTCTATCATAAAAGGGGTATAATAATTATAAATTATGCATACAAATGAAGTAAAATACACTAAGAGAGATGAAAAATTTACACCAACACCCATGAAAGAGGAGAAACAAGATAGACATCATAATTGTAGAGAACTAGATTTTTTACCTTAGGGTATGTGCAAGATCATGATGGGCCAAAAAGTGGCGATATGACGGGTATGTGTAGGGTATGTAGCTGACAATTTTTTTTTACCCAAAATTGATGAAACGAAAAAGGTTTTTAAAGGAGATTCTCAGCTTTCCACCAATATAAATTATTCTTCACTTTGAATTTAATAAATAATTATTATTCATTTTCTATTTGAATTACGACTAAAGTCCTGATTGAAAAACATCTATAGCTTTCAAATAGTATCACATTTTTTGAATCTAAAACATGTGTCACATTCTATGCTTTGCATACTATAGGATTAAAAAAAAAAAGGAATTTCATGAAGTTTTGACCAAGTTAAGGTGGTTAGACATACAAGTTTGTATATTTTTAAAATTTATAATAAAAATTCATAATTAATTATTTACTTGGAAAAAATTACAAAAAATATGCATCACATCGGGACATGAGTCATCTACTTATATCTAAAATCTTATAAAAAAATATTATCATTTTATTGTGGTTAGGGTGGTTAGATAGACACCTACTTCTTATTTTTTCCCTAAAATTTAAGTACTACTGCATTGAAATTTCAAATTTTCACCAAATAGAATTATTATTTTTTAAATAAACCTAGTAGTTTAGAAACTACATTCAATTTTATGTAGATTATATTCTTACATATTTTTGAAATAATATAGATAACTTATTCAAATTTTTATATCAAGTTGCCTAAGTCTGATTTTTCTGAATTTTTCGCCACTTAAGGACCTATTTTTTCCATGATGATGCTACACATACCCCTTAAATTTTTCATTTAAACTCATGCTATCAACTAACCGTATTATTTCAATTGATTATTTTATCATCATTGTTTTTTTTGATTGACTAATTCTATTGTCTTAATCATATCATCATATCACCAATTTATCATCTGTCATTTTAATCAATATTTTCAATCAATTGATTATAATATAAATTAATTAATCTTATTTACCCTAATATCTTCCCATGAATAATTAATTGATTAATCATAATTATCTAATTGATTATCTATGCAAATATATATAATTAAAATAAATAACTAATTATAATTATCTCACCCACTTTTCACTCATGTCTATTTAGTCAGTTCTACCTATTAATGATCAATCATATTAGTTAACTAATTAATTTATCTATTTAACAATCAATCAAATTAAGTGACTTAATAATTAAATTATTTGAACAAGAAACCAAATTATTTGATTGATCAAATGGGATAGTTAACTAGTTAGTAAGGGTAGTTGATCAATCAATCAATTGAGCTAGCTAGTCAACTAAACTAGTTAACTAAATCAAATCTCTAGTCATCAAGATTGATTAACATAAGATTGATTAAAAGAAGTCTCGGGAGCTTTGGCTAAAAGAGGGAGATAATAACACTAAGTTCTTTCACATGTCAACTCGAATAAGAAAAGCTAAAAGTTCCATTTTTTCAATTCAAGATAGTGTCACAGGTATTGCTCTAATGAAAGAGGCTGATATTCAATAAAGGGTGCCAAATTCTTCACAAATCTACTTTCTGCACCTACTCATCAACCTTTGCATGTGGGTAGGGAGAGAGAGGAATTGTTGGAAGCAATACCAATGATTGTATCACAAGTGGAAAATGATATTTTACTTAAGCCATTCACGCTTGAGGAGATTAAGGTTGTAGTGTTTTCTATGCCCCTGGATAAAGCCCCAGGTCTGGCTGGTTTTATAGCATGCTTCTTCCAGAAATGTTGGGACTTCATTGGTTAGGATCTTCCCAAAGCTTTAGAAGAGTCTCAAAGTTTAGGAATGATGTTAAAACAATTTAATGTTACTCATATTTCTCTCATTCCTAAGGTATCCTCTCTGAAATATTTTCAAAATTTAGGCCAATTTCATTGTGTAATGTGATCTACAAGATTTTCACAAAAGCAATTTATTTGCATCTAGTGCCTATCATTCCTAATTTAATTTTTGAGGAGCAAGGAGGTTTTTTTTGTGGGAGGGAAACAGTGGAAGGAGCTTTAGTAGCTCATGAAGTCTTACATTCTATCACAATGAATTCCATACCATCATTGATAATCAAATTGGACATGATGAAGGCATATGACAGGGTGGATTGGTCCTTCCTTTTGCAAGTTTTATTGAATTTTTGTTTCCATCCAAAATTGTGTAAGTGGATAATGTCTTGTTTGAAGGGAGCTAAATTCTTAGTCCTTGTCAATGGCTCACCAACGATATTTTTTAGTTCAACTCAAGGTGTAAGACAAAGATATCCATTGTCGCCTTTTCTTTTGATAATTTTGGTTGAGGCTTGGAGTAGGTTTGTGCACAAGTCTCATAATCAAGGTAATTGGAAAGGAATCTTAATTCCTCCTTTAGCTATCACGACCACACATTCTTTATTTGCTGTATTATTTGATGGGGCTACAATCTTGGAAGCTAAACAAATCAAGTATGTTCTTGATAAATATACTTCTGCTTTTGGTCAAAATATCAATTCCCAAATCAAAGATATATGTTTTAAATGCATCATGAGTTTTAAAGGAGTGCATTGTTAATATTTTGGGTTTCCAAGAAGCAAATTTTCCATGTAAGTATTTAGGAATTCCATTTTTTGCTGGTGCAAATAGGGTCTCCTACTAGGACAAGGTCATAAAAGCTTATAAGCAAGAATTGTATGATGGAGAGGAAGATGGTTATCAATTTTAGGTAGGATCTTAATGATTAAATCAGTTCTATCTACAATTCCAAATTACTACATGGCTATTTTAAAATCCCCTAGAACTATTATTGTGCAAATTGAAAAGTTGATAAGGAATTTTCTTTGGAAAGATAACATTGATGATAAAAAGAAAATCCATCTAGTTTCACTAGATAACTTATGTAGAGAAAAATTGAAAGGAGGAGCTGGAATTCACAACTTAACTACTAGAAATATTTCATTAGGTGAAAAGATAGTTTGGAATTTTTATTCCAAACCTCAGGCCAAATGGTGCAAAATCATGCAGAAAAAATATTTAGATTCTAGTGCACTTGACTGTATATTTTCAATTCTTAATCTCCCATAAGCTTCTGTTATGTGGAACTTTTTGTTAACTTGCAAAAATTTTATAATCCCATATATAACTTAGGACATTAATAATGGAGAGAAGGAAGATTTCTAGTCAGACTCATGGCAAGGTCACCCTCCTTTGAATACAATGCAAGAATTTCACCAAATACAATAGCATATAACTCCAATTTGGGGCTCGAAAGTAAGATATTACTTTCAAGAAATAAATATTCTCATAGGGAGAGTGGCTTGGAAAAGATATGCATATCCTTTACTGTTTGATATTCAACAAGGGAGTCTAAATAACTTGTTAAGTGGTAGAGTTGTTTTTGTCCATAATGCTACTAACAAGGTTATTTGGGCTCCTAAATCAGGTCACTATGCAGTAAAGTTGGGATACAAAGCATTGTTGAATAGAGAGGTTCATTCTAGAACACAAAGAGCTCTAACTTTTTGTTGGAATTCTACAGTGTTACCAAAAGTAGGATGTTTCACTTGGCTAGCCTTAACAAACAAGATCTTAACAAGTTCAAGATTGCATAATTTAGGAATATCAAATCCTTTTAACTATGTGCTCTGTGGGGTAGCTTTAGAAGATATAAACCATATTTTTTTGGAATGCTCTTTTACAAATTCTTGTTGGAACTTCACTCAAGCAAAGCTAGGATGGTACGCTCCTCTTCCAGCTACACTTTGGGATATTATTTCAAGTTGGCATCTTTTGTATCAATCGTCTTTGTTTGCAAGTCTTTGGAGAATTATTCCTTCTACGGTCTTGTGATATATTTGGTGGGAGTGAAATAAAAGGATATTTAACAAGAAAATTTCAAATATTGATCATGTGCTTCACAAGTTGGAGAACTCAATATGTGAAATAAAAAACTCCTATGTACATAATTCTAAACATGTTGGTTCAATTTTCATAGATTGGGACTCAAAGAAAATAAAGATCTAGCAAAGTTTGGTTATCCCTTTTAGAGGAAGCCTACAAGTTCTTGTCATCAATAAAGTTGATAGAAAGAGGGTAATATGAAAACTTCCATCAACTAACTTTGTCAAGTTAAATTTTGATGGAGCCTCTAAAGATAACCTTGGGAAATTAGGTACAAGAGTTGTGTTGAGAAATTCAAGAGGTCTATTAATTAGTGCAAAATCAATAAAGCTACCTTTAGGAACAAATACTATTGCAGAAGTGCAAGCTCTTTTGTTAGGATTACAATGGCTATAAATCTGAATTGTTCAAAGCTTCATGTTGAAGGTGATTGTTTGGTAATCATCAATGCTTGTAGAGACAAAAAGCATTATAGTTGGAAAATTAGTTATTTTCTTGTTCAAGTTTGGAGAGTGCTTGATGTCTTGGAAAACTTTTAGATCACAGATACTTATAGGGAATGGAACCATTTGGAAAATCAAATAGAAAATTTGGGGTGTGAGCGAGAATAAGAGAAAATAATTTATGAGACAGGGTTAAAGAACATCACCCAAAAATTGCAATCCATTATAAATGGGGAAATACATATACCAAAGGTGTAATGTATCAATACCATAGAAAGGAAAGAGCCATTTCAGTATGTTGGTTGATCATGGCTAAGTCAATATTGTTTTTTCAAATGGACAAGCAGACTAATTTGGTCTTATTGTTGTGCCTGATTGTGGCTAATGGAAATTTATATATTTAAAAGCTAACGTTTGTTTGTTTCTGCAAGACTGCTCTTTTATCATTATCATTATTCACATGGTGTTACACTTCAAATTATGATTTCATTTAACAAACTGCTTTGTACTTTCTCAAATCAAAGTTTAGGATGGGATCTGGCACTTGGTGTACTGGCATCCAATTGCTATGTCACCAAATAGTGACATCCATTGGCTACATCATCAAATAATATTTCACCAATTTTTTGGTACAAGCAAGGGGCAATTACTAGTGTGAGATGTGTGTGTTGTAAACACACATGGTACCTCACAACAACAACAATATTTTATAACTTGAATTTGGCAACAAATCTTCTAAAATGCATTAAATCTTTGCACAAGCCAAGTCTTTTCACAAATTCCTTTTGTTTGAGATTTCAACAGATGGCACATGAATTGAAGGTGTAATCAAATCACATGCACTATAAACAAATAGGTGGAAAAGGGTTTAAAAGCTACTAAGTGTAATAATTACAAGTGTTATACACAACTGATCAAGCGTATTAACTTCACACTAATTGTAATAATTACAAATATCTTTTAACACAAAGCAAATATTTCTTATGTGCAAAATGATGGTGAAATTTGTATTGAACAATTAAGCTTCTTGCATTCTATGTAAATCCTCATGATGTTCATTAGTTTCCATCTTACAAAATTCCTAATTTATAAGGTGTGGAGCTCTCCATCTAAAGTATTATGGTTCTTCAAGGGTGTGGGTCTTCAAGGTCTACTGCGGTTTTGTAAATAGCATCGTAAGCTTCTACTAGTTGAAGGGTTCTCAGTAAAGGGTAAATTTCTCTTTTCCCAGGTTCCTTGGGAATTATCTTCTGAGTCATCATATTTCTTGTTCTTTGGTTTAATTCTGGTGGGTGCATTTGGATTTCCTTGTGGTAATTTAGTTTAGGTTCATGTTGTTTTTCTTTCAATTTTTTTAGTTTTGGGTCAAAGTTTTCCAAAAATTGGAAGTCCTTGGTGCACTGTGTGTCATTATAGGATGGAATATTTGCCCAAAAACTTCAGGATTGAGGTGCAAATGAGAGAGAGAGAACTTCCTTTTTTGAGGAAGTTACAAAGTTTGAGCTATCAAAGGTTTTCAAAATGTCTTGCCCAAGTCTATTGGATAGTATCAAAAAAATTCTAGGGCAAGAAATTTTATGCCCAAGTTCTCCCAGATTGTTATTCCCCACTCAAGTTCTTTCCATCTTTCTGTTGAATGTAATGGACCTGGTGCAATCTTTTGATTTCCTCTCAATTATTTTTCAAGAGTTAGTTTCACCAAATTACCTCAATGATGATGAGCTCCTTCAGGCTGTTCAAGCTTATAAATTAGAGAAAGGAAAGGCCTTCGTTGGAGGTATCTTTCCAAAGTATTATCTTAGGAAGAAATTAGCATACAAAGAGATGTATGGAGCCATTAGAAAAGGTCTTTGTGATGATGACCCTTGGTCATTGTATAGGATTCTCATCACCCATTCTCAAGAGCTTGGACCTCTGATGGTGGAAAAATGCAAGGATCGAAATCCTCCATAGTTTCTTTTCTCTTCTCTCACCACATTTGACATGGATCCAAGGAAATGGAATTAGTAGAGACATTTTGGATTCTCCAATTGGTACAAAATTTGGTGAGGGACAAAGAGAAAATGGTCTCGATCTCATCATCTGCAGGGTGGATACTTCATTTAACACCGGTCCAATAGAGGAATGATCAACACGTTCAAATCTCCTTCAATATTATACATAAAGTGATGTATTAACTTGGTTTTTTGGTTTACATGACTATGGTTTTCTGGTTTATATGTCTCTCTATCAAGCCTAGATATTTATATAATTAACAATGTATTAGGCTTAATTTGTTAAAGCCCACGAATGTCACATTCGGTTGGAGGCAATTTTGCATTTCATGTTATAGATCTCTCGCTGCCAGTACTATAATTCTAGCCTATATGTAATCCTTTATATTTAAAATATTAATATATAATTATAGGCACTAGCATTTTATCCAAAAACTAAAAATGTGAAAAAAATGGATGAGTGGTGAATTCTAAGTTTAATGTCAAAAAAACTATGATTGCTTTCCTCCTTTTTCAAAGTTATATTATAAGAAAAATAAACAAAGTGAATAGATTTAGTAACAACCATGAAGGTGAGCGAACCAAACATGGATTTGTATTATTAGGGCCTTGAAAATGGTTTAGAAAGATTAACCTAGTTGAGATATATGACCTAATATGATAAATGCAATATGTCAAAAACATAGAGATTGAAATAGTGAATTGCAAGAAGATCTAAGAAGTACTTAAGATTGTGCACCTGTCATAAAAAGTTGTATCTAACATGCAAAGGAGGACATAGGGACCTAGGGTTGTATGGGTCCTTGATAGGGGGTCTTGAAAATGATTCTTTAATCCTTTGGTGTTGGGTCTAGCCTTTTGTTTCTTAGTTGTAGAGTTGTCAGAATATCGCCAGATAACTTTTTAGGTGAGTTTTCATGTCTTGAAAAGATGTAAGGCATCAAATGAAAAAATAGAAAATTTATCTTCAATCCTTCAAAACCTAAGATATGCACATTCACAAAGAGAAGAGATGTTGTGTCATTTAGGGGATGTTAGATGCGCATGACAACTAAGAGTGGTGATGAATTATTTGTACATTAAAACATTTAATCCCTCATCAACATTTAAACCCTTATCAAACTTTAAACCCTCATTAACCATTGGTAGAATGTAAACATGTGAAATAGTAATACAAGCACATAAGAACACATAATAACACAAGATTTACATGGAAAAACTAAGGGAAATACCATGGTGAGGATTAACTCACATATATATGAATAACAACACTAAATATAGTTAGGCTCATTGCCCAAAGAAAGAAGAAAGGCTCACTATTGGTTGGCTCACTACCAAGAAGAAATAAGAATAGGAGAAACTTTTACAAAGAGATTCACTATCTCAGAGCAACATGAAAGTCCACCACTACAACTCTATGCCATCTACAACCTTTGGCTCACGACCTCCAACAACTTCAAGCACACTGAAAATGTTGACACCTTTTGCTCATTGCATCTAGAGTCAAGCATTAAAACTCACACTTAGATCACCAAACTTTATCACATTTTCATCATTTAGACTTGCCTCACCCCTTAGTGCAAACTCCATCTTAAATTTATACCACACACAACCTAGAAATTCTTAATTAGGTTAGCCTCAATGAAATGTATGCATGTCAAATGTGCAACACCAAAATAGATCAGCACCAAACACTTCCACGATGGAAAGAAGTGAAGTTAGACCACACCAAGGGTCAATTAGGACCCAAATATATATCACCATGCCACTTAACACATCCACAATCTACAAGGTACCTCCATAAATAGTGTAATCACGCCAAGTCAGCTAAACTTGAACTAAAACTATAAGTGATCACATACACACATCTTTAGGTCTGAAAAAAATATGAAAAACACACAAAAACACTTCACAACATCCACACAACATCTCAAAATATTCCAACATCATCAAAATATTTTGCAAATATTCCACAACCACCTAAAACTAAGAACATCATCATTCTATGCAACCAGACACACTACCACATAATGCAACTTACGAATCTAGACTTGTGAAACAACTCAACACGAGAACCTTCAAGGGGAAATAGATATAGGTAGTATAATAACATTACTAAATCCATAAGAAAAGAAACCTTATTGCAGAGAAATGTAGAGAAATATCATATCTCCCAAACAACCTTCGACACAGACAAACACACTATGTCAAACACAACTTCCATCGAAGAACGATCCATAACCTAAAACTCTAGATATATAACACCTTTGAGCACCTCTATTTATCACATCTAAACTGGATAGGAATATCTTCAACCATGAAGAAATATAGAGCACAACACTGTTGATGGTGTTTTTTGCACAACTCAAACAGAATGTAATATCCTATCTCTCTTGAAAGGTAAATCTCTATCAACAAGCCTCAATAGATAACCCCAAGGTCTCTAATGTCAGGTCTTGACAATGCAAAAATAACTCAGTGATATTGTGAAAACGCTGGTAATCACAAGGGGCCTTACAAATGAACAATGTTGGAAGTATGTTTTCATCAGATGGAACAATATGGTGATGATTTCAGTCCTAAAACTAACCCAGATTTCAAAGAAATAGAAAAAGAGAAAGGGTTTAGAGAGATTTATATTCTAACTCCTAAGATCAATCACAACAATGATGAATACTACTGTAGACACCTAAATTTGGACACTTAATTTATCCAAATTTATCCCTTTTCATCTAAACATTCCCTTATCCGCATTAATTAAGTAATACTGCTATTATTTAATTAATATCTTCTAAAGTTTCTTCTAATCCCTAAGGTATCTAGTTAAATAATTAAATACCTTTCCCCTTTCATCAAATGAATTAAATAAATATGACATTTATTTAATTCCTCATATGTCACATCCTCTATCATTTTTATCTAATCCTAATTATTCTCCTAATCTCATCATTAGGGATGTACACATGCCTAATCCTTGATTAGGATGTGTCACATCCTCCAACTTTTGCAAGTTGGCCTCTAATCTCTCTTAGCCACCTAACTCTCCTCTAATTTCATTATTAGCCTAATAACCTCTCAAGAAATTTTTATTTCTTTTTATCCTTTCCTTCCGAAATTCTTTTTTCTCTTCCCCATGTGATATTTGACTTGTCACATTCACACCTCTCCATAATTTCCCACTTGCCTCTAATCTCTCATTAATTTGTCTAATCAAGTACTTGCACAACCTTAATCACTTAATTAAATCAACCTAATCTCCATGTCATGTGTCCTAAGTCAACCCTATTAATTTTTTTTTTCTTTTTGGAGAAGGCACCTCCATTCCCCATGTGAATTTTTAATTCACATTTAATCCCCCAATGCATTCCTTGGAATTTAAAATTCCTTTTCTCATCCCATTTGGATATTTGAGGAATTTTTAATTCACCACATGTCCTCTCACCCACATGGGGAAAAAGACCTCCTTTATGAGGAGATCTTGTCCAATCCCAAGGTACTATGTAGTACCTCCATGTCATGTACCCTATTTCCACCTCACGTCCACTTCATCCTTTTCAAACCACTTCACATGCCATATGTCAAGGTGTGAGGGCTTGTGAGTTCTCAACTCACCTTATCCCTACATCTTGATCTTGGTGGCTCAATATCAACCATCCATTTCCCTAGAGATTCCAAAATCTCTATAAACACACCATCTTTTCTCTCATTTTAGGGGAGATCATTCATGCTAGCCAAACTCTTGCAAAAAATTTCTTTGAGCCATACTTAGCCAATTTTTCATATTTCCATACATTTTCACTCATCTCTCAATCCTCATCCCATCTTATAGCTTGCATCTCTTTCCATCCAAAGAGCATACAAATATCAAAGATCGAAGGGCCAACCAAAGGGGAACTCAACAAAGTAAAATCTTATGTTTTGCTTTGTTTAGTTAATCTTTAGGCTAATCTTGAGGTGTAGGGTGTTTTTAGTTGTTATTTGCACTCTTTTGTTTGTTGTTCATATTCTAGCAATTATTTTTTCCCTATCACAACTACAAATGGACATATCCCCAATAAAAAAAGTCTCTACTTAATCAAGGACTAGCCTATAACTACATAGAAATGATGCAATCTTCTAAGGAAATCAAAAGATTCTTAGACTATGAATATTCATCCACTTAACCAATAGCTGGTACAATGTAAAAAAGCATCCATAGTTGAACTTAGCACAAAATGAGGCCTAGACTAACTTTACAAAACAATCTACAATCAACAAATTGCTAAAAGTATGGACCAAAAATCGATCAACATCATTCACACTTCATCATCATTGCAAAATAACTAAAATCTAACATCTAACATTGAGAATCAAGAACAAGAAACCATAAATTTTTGAAGCTAAACACAAATTTTTCCAAATCAACAATCCATTTGTATTAACTCCTTCAACAATTACATAATAGTTTCCAGCTTTATCTCCTCTCCTATAGTTAAATTCTGAAATCTACTTGCCACTTCTAGCCTTCTAACCCCTAAAATCTAACCCTTTACAAAATGAGAAGGCACTGGCCGTTTATAGATTTTACATTATAATTTTAATGGTTGGGATTAAATCAATCCAATGGAATAAACTAAACTTCTAGAAGCATCCAGTAGTTACATTAGGGTTTTGACATCCAGATATATCATCATCCAATTGCATAGAAGTAATTACATCATGGAATAATGAGAAGATAATATTCTGCCAACTTGACTTTGATAACAATCATCATTGGATAAAGCAAACAAAATCACATGATGCAAATAGCTTCCAAAAATCCCTTCTAGTTGTAGATAGTTTGGGCACAGATTCTTATGCAGGCCCCACATTTAATATTTGAGTTGAACTCTTCCAGATTTCCCTCTTGGCACGAATCCATATGTAAGTCCCTTATTTGATTTTTTTAATCTTGAAAAACAGATACCATCATTAGCAGCTCACATGTTAAAAAAAATCCCATCCATAAAATATCCAAAATAAACTTGAATAAAATTTTGGCCTTTTAAGAAAACTTTCCATTTTTGGAAAATTTTATTTTTAATTTTTTTTCCATTTTAAGAATTTTTCATTTTAGGACCATTTTAAAATTTCAAGAAACAATTTCTAGTTTGGAAATTTTTCATTTCGGGAAATATTGCATTTCGAGAAAAATTTCCATTTTTGGAAAATTTTGAGATTTTTGAGGGGGTTTGGATTTTTCAAAAATGGAAATTTTAGGAATTTTGATCTGTCGTGGATTTCGGGAAAATCCAAGGTAGCTTGGATTTTCCCAAGTTTAGTTCTCTAGAAAATCCGAGGTAACCTAGATTTTCCCATGTTTAATCCTCATGGAAAATCTGAAGTACCTAGAATTCTCCCATGTTTAATCCTCATGGAAAATTTGAGGTAGCTTAGATTTTCAAAAATCCAAGTGAGGTCAAAATTCCCTAGACTTCATAACTTTTTTTCTAGAAGGAATATTTGAAAAGTTCATAAAGCAACTTGACCTAATTTTTTGTCCTCTATCCGCGGGTGCAATTTTTTTTTACAAATGATGTCCAAAGTTCACCTCAAAATTGGTTTTAGGGGAATCTGAGGTAGCTTGGATTTTTCCAGGTTTATTTCTCATGGAAAATCTGAGGTAACTTGGATTTTCCAGAATCCAAGCTAGCTCAAAATTACCTAAACTTCATAATTTTTTTTCTAGAAGGAATTTTTGAAAAGTTCAAAAAGCAACCCAGCCTAATTTTTCGTCCTCTATCCACAGGTACAAAAAATATTTACAAATGATGTTGAAAATTCAATTCAAAATCCCCATTTCCAAAATCCATGACATGTGGATTTCTCCCAGACCCTCAAGATGGCACAAAATATTGTCTTCATCAAATCAAGTCTGGACCAAATCTCAAGATAACCTCCCAAGAAGAGAAAAATTGAAAATTTGACCAAGCCAATATGCAGATATGCAAAAGAAAAAAGAGGGTCCCTGCCTCCAATGGGGCATGTGTGTGAAAACTGCACAACAAACACTAAACACACCTTTGTCACACTACACTCTTTTATTCAAATTTTCTCAAAAGCACTTAGAAACCAAATTAACTTACTATAACTACAACACTTACCCAACACAACCATACAAGACATCAATGAAAACACCATAATACCTTCTTATCAAACCACTACACATCCATACTATCACTGACACTAACAACATTAATGACAACACGACAAGTAAATCCAACACTAGAAATCTCCAACAATCTCCACATCGTTGACATCAATGACAACACTAGAAACATAATTGCAACAATCTCCCCCTTTGTCATTGATGGCAACACCAGCTCTTAAAAACCATCAACAACAAAAGAAACTCCTGCATTAAGAAACTCTCCCCCTTACTAGGGTACACTTTACTCTTTCCTTTGTTCTTTAGACACCATTTTCTCTGCAATCATCAGTTTCTCTCCCCCATATCTGAGGAGTTCTTCAACTATTACTCTCCTTGTAGTGTAGAAAATTATACTCCCTTCTAAGTGATAGTACAATTTCACACTTAATTTGGACCTATTTTAGTGACTTCAATTTTATGCATTTTACCCTTCATAAATAGGCCCCTAAACCACTCTATTATGCATCCTAAGGCCTATTTTAAATATTTTTCGACATTACAAAATGTATTTAGTAAATGAATTTAATTAATTTAACACCCCAAAATTCAAAATCCCTAGTAATTTCCAAAGCTTTGGCTTTGAAGATTCACCATCTTTTGCTTCAGATTGTGTGCCCAAAGCAGACTAGGTTTATCAAATCCAAGTTTATTTTGGATAACATTATTGTTGTGTGGGAAGGCATGGAGTGGGCCAGGCACTTGAACTAGAAAGCTATTTTTCTTAAAATTTACTTCACTAAAGCTTATGACCACATTGAATGGCCTTTTATTCTTGCTATGTTGCAAGCCTTCGGGTTTGGGCCCAATTTCATCTAGGTTGTTCAAATGCTCTTTGTAGACGCCTCTGCTTATATCACCATTAATGGCTACCAATCTCTTACCTTTGGGACTTTCTGCTTCATTCAACAAGGATGTCCATTTTCTCCTTTTCTTTATGTGCTTGTTGCCAAAGGATTTGGCTATCTCTTGGCCAACATGGTTTCTCAGCAACATGTCAAAGGAATTTCATTGCCTAGCTCTCAAGCTCAATTGGTTAATGGCCATTTTGCTGATGATTATTTCCTCACTCTTCTAGAGGAAGAAGATAATATCAAGGTGGCTTTGGATTGTCTTAACACTTTTTACCTGGCATCTGGTTCTGCCATTCAGTGGCACAAAACTTTGTGCTACAGACAATCTATATTTCCCATGCTTCCCTAGCTTCTACAATACAGTTGGAAGTTGATTGTGCCAAGGGAAATCATTCAATTCTTGGGCATTCCCTTTGCCTACCAAGCATCTCTGGCTAAGTTATGGCAAGCTATTCTTTCCAAAATAGAGTAGAAACTTGCATACTGGATTACCAAACCCCTTTCTCTGGTAGGGAAATTTCAACTGTTCTCCAAAATTCTTGCAGCCACCCATATTTATTATTCTTCTTGTTGGGCCCCTTCAAAGCCTGCCTATGGAAAACTCAAAAAGTTGCTTCAAGATTTCCTTTGGGCCTCTGTGGATTCCCATAGAGGGTTTGACCATGTTACCTGAGAATTCTACTTCCTTCCTAGAGAATCTCGAGGACTTGGGTTGCTCTCCACTCAACGACAATGGACTGCCTTGTGTGTGAAATGGATAATTCATGCCCTTACTAGAGATGAAGCCTAGAAAATTCTTCTCAGAAATTTCATTTAGTAAGGATTTCTTGTTCATAGACCCACCTGGAAGGGGATTGACTTTCAAAACTTTCTAGTGATGAAGGAACCAGTTCAAATTGTTGGAACTTTTGTAGCCAAGAGCATTTGGAGAACCTGGGAGGTGGTTAAGCCTTGAATCCACTGGGCTGGCTTTGGTTTCCGTGATGGGATTTCGCTCAATCAACAAAACGTTTGGTGGTTGCCTCTTTTTGCTAGCAATGGTTAGCCTTTGGCTAAGTCGCCTTAGCTTAAGGTGATCAGGTTCCACAAGAAAGGTATTCAAACTTTACAGTAATTCTTTCACATACCCACAATGCACATCATGTCGTGGGAAGACTTTCGTGCTCTTTATAGGCTTCAAAACCAAAACTATGCTACTTATGATGGTCTGGTGAATTTTATTCTTGTAGAAGTGCTTCATAAAGGTGGGAATTCGTGGGTCCAAGCCCTGGTGGAATGACTGGAAGTGGTACCCAAACAACCATTTCAACTATTACAAGCCTAGGCTTGGTTAAGGTGGCTTTCACCACACTTTCCTATGATTGAAAGTCTAAACTAGAGGTGGCTTCTTCAATCTCCCACTCATGTCTAGTGAAAAAGATTATCTACCACTTGGTCTACAAGTGTTGAGTTGAAACTTTCCCACTTTGCTTGGTGTATTTTTTTCCAAGGCTTTCCTATGGGTTCTTGGGTTGTTCACCTGGGGGTCCAGGACCCTCATTGCCCTTTCTATGGACAAGCTGAGTCCTTTAAGAATCTTTTCTAGTTTTGTACCAGAGCCTAGCAATTTTGGACTTGGATTCATGACTTCTTTCAACCCTTTAGACCAAAGCCTTTTTCTTGGCATATGAATCTACTGGGAGACTCACCCAAACTTCCTACTAAGTATACCCAACTTTGGCACACTTTTGGGGTGGAAATCCTCTTTAATATCTAGAAATATAGAAATGCCTGCATATTTACTAAAACACAAATGGATAAAAATGTTTCTTTGTATTATAAAGCTATTATCTGTTGTAATGTGATCTTATAGATTTAGGTTTAGGAAAATAAAGTTACACTTGAGGTGGCTCACCTACAGGTGCTTTTGGATCACTGGGGCAATGCCTCATGTACTGTTGCTTAGGTGCCTACTTCGCCCACCCCCTCTCATGGTCGGTTGCCCTCTCAAGGCTAGCAACATAGTGGCTCTGCTCGGCCCTACTCTTAGCCTCCTCTTTGGTGTGGTTCTTTCCCTCCTTGGCGGACCCACTCTCCTCCTTCATGGGCTAGCCCTCTGGAGGAGCTACGGGGAGTGGCAGTGGTGGTTCTAGGTGGCCCTCTAATGACACTCCTACTTCTAGATTTGGTTGGCCAGACTCTGGTAAAAAAATTTTGTGGCTTGCACTTGCAATCTTGCCCCAACATGAGGATAAAGATAAAGAGAAGAAAAATATTTTGATGATGGTTGGGGTCCTACTCGTGACGTCACTCTAGACCCCACTGATATATGGGGGAAGAACTTGGATGCCAGAGACCCTCCTGGCTCTATTGGCACTACTCTGGCTGTGTGATGACCTTTTTATTTTATAATTGTTATTTTTATGGACTTCTGGGCTTGGCCCATGTGAATCTGGTTTTTTGATTTTTTGGGCTTTGGCAATATGACTCTCAGGGTGTGCCTTCTTACCACCCACCTTTTTTTGTGAATATGTAACTTTATCTTTATATTAATATAAATTGCTACCTATTCATCAAAAAAATACCTAGCAATTTAGGTTAGAACCCATTCACCCTTAGGTAAATGGGACCCCTTTAAGATCACAAATTCAAATTTTAAACATATTTTTTGTGGCTTCTTAAAGTCCTAAATTTAAGTTTTAAGTGCCGGTTTTGGGATATAATAATCGATAAATTAGAAAGGAAGCCTATAAAGCCCAATATTTTCACCATTTTACACTAAGTTGAAAAAGATATCAAGAATTTATTCACAATATTTGGATTCAAGGTCAAGGAGAACATTCAAGAAAGAAAATTTGAAGTCTTGGAGTAGCATTTCAATTATTTTTATAGGTCTTCAAGCTCATTTTGTGAATATTGATCAAGCATTGTTCATGATTGAAGATTGATGCCTATGGTGGATCATGATGGATTCTAGGGTTTGGGTCATGCAACTAGCAATTTCTCTTGATCTAATGACTTGTTTTCTAGTGATCCAATCTTTTATCTTAATTCTACTAGCCACCTAAAGAAAGGTAGAATCAAAATTTTTATTTATTAGGGGATTTGACTTCTCCCTAACTAGGTCTTGTGTTCATCATTCAAGTTCAAGTAGGGATCTTATTCTAACACATTTGAATAGGGTTTCTTTACATGTTAGCTCTTAATAATCTTAGAAACACTTAATATTATGGCACACACACTTTCAAATTCCAGATCTATATTTTTTTATCACATTTTAATTAAAAAACATGGGGTTTGACCAAGGGAAACCACCATACAAATAATTTTTTTTTTTTAGTTTTTGTTGTAGGTCTAAATTTGAAAGCGAGGATTGAAAGTACAAGCTAGAAGAGCATATCAAGAGCTATAGATCAAACTTTTAAATTTATAGAAAACCCTAGAAAGACCCATTTTCTCTAGGGTGAATGAGTCTTAGCAAGACACTACTCAACAAGAGATTTTTGGCACAGGGGCATAAAATCATAACTTTTCTAGATCTACCAAAAAATGTAGGTTCTGCTAGATTTAGGCTTAAATTTGATGTTTTGGGTGTTACATTGCATAATTGTACTTGTTTACTATTTTTTGTTTTTCTCTCAAAAGTGTTGTTCAAGTTGATTTACCCCATCCTAGGTCATAAGGAAAACAACAAGATCTCCACCAAGGTTGAGCCACATAAGGGTTGAAAGTCAATATTTTCCTAGGGGATCTATTTTTACTAATTAACTAAGGAAGATTATCATACCCCTATTCCATTTTTAATGAACCCATTTTCCAATGTTTCACTCCCTTTTTTGACATCAATTATTTCCATGCATTTTTCATATTTTACTCTCTCCCCCTTTGACATCAATGGTAAAAGGAAACAAAATCACTTTAGACACATCTCCTATATATAATTTTTATTTTCTACTCCCCCCCTTTGAAATTTGCACACATCACTTTAACACTACTTGCAACACTAGCAAGAAACTGCTCTCTCTCCATTACTCTTCACTATTTTGTATTACTCATTACTATGTACACACTGAACTACTCATTCTTCATTTCTCCCTCTATTGCTTACTCTTTTTTGAAAACTCCCCTTAGGGGCACAAGATATGTTCCACATGACCACCAATCAAAACACTACTTCCTATTCCCCCTAAGAGGTAGCCTTCAACATCACTCTAGGACAAATAACGTATTTTGAATACTCACTTGGAAATATCCACTAACTTACACATCTATTTGAAAGGAGGGGAAATAACCCCTAACTTCTATCGAAGATAATCAAAAGTATATTTAGGAAGAGACTTTTTGAAAATATCTACAACTTGATCCTTTTTAGGAACATACTCTAGCTTCACCTCATTCTTTACAACCTTCTCTCTTAGAAAGTGATATTGGATAGAGATATTTTTTTTTCTTGAATGCATTATTGGGTTCTTTGAAATATTGATAACACTTGTATTATCACACAAGATAGAAATAGGTTCATCATATGATACTTTGATATCCTTCAATGTTTTCTTCATCCACAACAACTATGTACAACATGATGCTATTGCAATATAATTTACTATTGTATTAGATAATGACACTGAATCTTGCTTCTTACTCAACCATGAAACCAATCTACTTCCAAGAAAGAAAGAACCTCCACTTGTGATAATTTTTTCATCTATACAACCTACCCAATCTTCATCTATATATGCACTTAAGGAGAAATCAGTATGCCTAGGATATAGTAAAACAAAGTTTAGAGTGTCCTTCAATTATCTAAATATCCTTTTAATTATTGAAACATGTGATTCTCTGGAATATTCTTGAAATCTTGCCACAAGATAAACTAAATGAATGATACCTAGTCTAGTAGTAGTTAGGTATACCAATCCATCAAGGATTGATCTATACTTGCTATGATCTGCCTTAAGGGATTCATCATTTTTTCTCAACTTATAACTAGTAACCATAGGAGTACATATCAATATAGATTCCTCCATTCCAAACTTCTTCAAAATCTCCTTCATATACTTTGACTAAGAAAAAAAATATCTTTTTTTGATTGACTGATTTGTAACCCAAGGAAGAAATTCATCTCCCCATATATTGACATCTCAAACTCTTTTCTCATTTCCTCTAAAAATTTCTTACACATGCCTTCATTTCCTCCAAAGATTATGCCATCCACATACACTACCACAATCAGAATTTGTTCTCTCTCAATTTTGAAGTAAAATTTGTTATGATCTATGTACCTTTTCTAAATCCTTGTTGCAACAAGTACTTATCTAACCTTTCATACCAAGCTATGGGAGCATGTTTGAGTCCATACAATGCATTCTATAACTTGAAGACCATATCAAAATCATTTGATAAATGAAATCCTTCTCGTTGTTCAATTTGCACCTCTTCTTCTAACTCACCATTCAAGAATGCATACTTCAAATCCATTTGATATACTTTGAAGTCTTTATGTGTTGAAAAAGCCAAAAAATTTCTAATGGTTTCCATCCTTTCCACCAAAGAAAAATTCTCTTCAAAATATATTCCTTCCACTTGTGAATAGCCCTTACACACAAGTCTAGCCTTATTTCTAACAACTTTTCCATCCCCATTCAACTTGTTTCTGAAAACCCATTTAGTTCAAATTACATTCTTGTTTGTAGGTCTTGGGACCAATTCCAAAGTTTGATTCTTCTCAATCAATTCCAGCTCTTCTTTCATAGCCTTAATTCAATTCTCATCTTTGCATGCCTCAATCACTTTTTTAGGTTCCATCTCTAAAAGTAAATAAAATTTTACTTGTTCCTCAGGCATAGCAACTTTTCTTCTTGTCAACACACCTTTGCTCTTGTATCCAATGATTTTATCTTTAGAATGGTACTTTTTCACATACTTAGGGGCCTTAGGGATTTTTTCTAGAGCTTCTTCCTCTTCAATTGTCATATCCTTTTCTTTCCCTTCTTTTTCTTCTTCATTCCAAGGGGGTTCATTTGATTCATATCCTTCTATCAATATAGAAATCTGATGTGGTTCTTCATCCACTTTGACACTTGCACTTTCAACAATATTTTATCCTTTTATTATAGCACTGATAAGATTTTCTCTTTATAGAGTATCCAAAGAAGATTCCTTTAATAAATCTTGCATCAAACTTTCCTAAGTTTTCTTCATCTCTTCTAATATAACATTTAATTCCAAAAAATATGAAGTATTTCATAGTAGGAGGTTTACCATAACATCATAGCTTGAGTCTTTGAACTATTCACTCTTACTTGAACTCTATTTAGTATGTAGACTATAGTATGAATTTCTTCTATCTAATAGACATCTAGTAGATTTTCTTCCTTCATCATAGTTATTGCTACTTCTTGAGTTGTGTTATCTTTCTTCTCCAAAAATCCATTTTGTTGAGGAGTTCTAAGAGCTGACAAATGTTGAGCTTTATTCCATGATCTTCACAAAATCCATTACACTCATTGGAGGTGAATTCACGACTTTTGTCAGACCTTAAGAAATTGATTTTCACATCCATTTCTTTCTCAACCATAAACTTAAATACTTTAAAATTATCTAGAGCTTTCAATTTTTTCTTTGAGAAGTGTCACCCAAGTCATTCTATCATAATCATCAATCAATAACATAAAATATATGCCACCTTAAGAGCTTCTTATTTTGGTAGTTCCACATAGGTCTTTGTGCACCAACTCTAGTGAACTAATTGAAGAATATTCCTTAGACTTGAACCTCTTCTTTGTTTTGTTTTTCCAAACTAACATTCCTTACAAATTTCATTAATAGGATTTTTAATCTTTGATAGATATCACACAATATTAGTAGAACTGATCTTTGTTAGGCTATCAAAATTGATATGACCCATTCTTCTATGCCATAGCAAATATTAATTGATTTTATACATAAAGAATTTAGCACCAATACCTTTGAGCTAATAAACATTACCTTTTGTCCTTGTCCTTGCATCAACCAAAGTTCAAGATCTTCCATTTATAATTTATCAACCATCATCCTAAAACTCCATATTGTATCCTTTGCTACACATCTATACTACACTAAGAAGATTATGTCAGATACCCTTGACATAAAGAACATCATACATTTTATGCTTTCCATCAAAACTAATTGAATAGTTTCCACAAATCTTAGTAGATATATCATCACCAAACTTAACAAGACCACCATCATACTTTTGAAGTTTTAAAAACTTACTCTTATCACCTTCCATATGATTTGAGCATCCACTATTAATTAGCCAATAATTCCTCTCTTCTCTTACATGAAAAATAGTCACCATAGTTCCTTAAATGTTGTGACTTGTTACTGGAGCACTTTCCTTCACACATATTTCAAAATTAGTAGAATTAGTTCCAACATTTAAATACATTAACAAGTATTTATCATTGTGATCATTAGGATAGTATTATTCTTCATCATGAAATACACCATAGTATCTTTCAACATAGTATCTTCTTGATAAATTTTCCTTTATGACCCTTATGTTTGTCATTTGAAACTTAGATTGGAAATTTAGAATCATAATGACCTATCTTTCCACAATTGAAACAATTAAAAGGTAACTTATGGGTATGTGTAGGATCATCATGGAAAAAATAGGCCCTTAAGTGGTGAAAAATTTAAAAAATTCGAGTTAGGCAACTTGACATAAAAATTTGAATAATTTATCTATATTATTTCAAAAATATGTAACAATAGAATCTGTAGCAAATTGAATGTAGTTTCTAAATTACTAGGTTTATTTTAAAAAAAATCTATTTGGTGAAAATTTGAAATTTCAATGCAATAGCACTTAAATTTCAAGGAAAAAATAAGAAGTAGGTGTCTATCTGACCACCCTAACCACAATAAAATGATAATATTTTTTTGTAAGATTTTAGGTATAAGTAGAGAACTCATGTCCCGATGTGATGCATATTTTTTTGTAATTTTTTTCCAAGTAAATAATTAATTATGAATTTTTTATTACAACTTTTAAAAATAATAAAAACTTGTATGTCTGACCACCTTAACTTGGTCAAAAAATTATGAAATTCAATTTATTTATTTTTAATCCTAGTATGTGAAGCATAGAATGTGACGCATGTTTTAGATTCAAAAAATGTGACACCGTTTGAAAGCTATAAATGTTTTTCAATTATCCTATCAATCAAGACTTTAGTCATAATTCAAATAGAAAATGAATAATAATTATATATTAAATTCAAATTAAAGCATAATTTATATTGGTGGAAAGCTGAGAATCTCCTTTAAAAACCCTTTTCATTTCATCAATTTTGGGTTAAAAAAAAGTCATCAGCCACATACCCTACACATACCCATTATATCGCCACTTTTTGGCCCATCATGATCCTGCACATACCCTTACCTCTATATTTTCTAGTTCCCTTTTTCAACTACCTTATTAAATTCACTTCCACCTCATCAAGATCATCTGGATCTAATTCATCAACCTTCTCTTCCTTGTAGACTTTAAAAGAAATTTCTTTCTTTGTAGCATCTTGACTAAACTCTCTTAATTCATAAGAAATTAGAGCACCAAACATCTGATCTATAGAATAATGATCTAAATGTTAAGTTTTCTCAATAGAAAAGAATTTAGAACTATGAGCTTTAGGAAGAGTTCTTAATACCTTTTTCATCACTTTGATTTATTCCAGCTTACCACTTAGGCCATTTATGGCATTAAAAACTTCATCCACTCTAAGCATGTAGGTTGTAATGTCTTTATCTTCAGAAATCCTTAGGGTTTAAAAATTATTTTTGTAGTTTTGCATCTTTGCTTGCTGGACTTTATCATCTCCTTCATAAATGCTCTCCAACTTTGTTTAGATCACTTTTGTAGTTTTTAGACTTATCAGCTTCCCAAGTTCTATATCAGAAAGTCCACTCAATATAACATTCCTTGCTTTGCCATTGTTCTCATATTACTTAATTTCATCATCATTTGTTTGACCAACAACAACCATAGTATATGATTTTTCAATTGATTACAAGATACCAAATATAGGAGAGACCAGAAAGGACTCCATCTTGGCTTTCCAGAAGAATATTTTATTCCATTGAACATAGGAGCTTTGATACCCTTCCTATGTGCCATCTAGATCTACCTCAAGCGATTAATCTTTCTTCAAAGAACTAGAACTCTAATACCAATTTTTATATGCATTGTATAATTGAAGGGGGGGTTGAATCATTTGTACATTATAGCATTGAATCCCTCATCAACATTCAAAATCTTATCAAAATTTAAACCCTCATTAAGAATTGGCATAATGTAAACATTGAAACCAAAATGAAAACACATCCAAACACATAAGAACACTAGATTTACATGGAAAACCAAAGAAGGGAAAAACCATGGTAAGGATTAACTGACATATATATGAATAACAACACCAAATACAATTAGGCTCACTACCAAGGGCTCACTACCCAAAAAAAGAAGAAAGGCTCACTGACAAGAAGGAAGAAGAATAGGAGAAACTGCTATAGAGAGATTCATTATCTCAGAGCAAGAGGAAGTTCCACGATAGCATCTCTATGACATTTGCAACCTTCATCTCACTTCCTCCAACAACTTCGAGCATACTAAAAATGTAGACACGTTCTACTCACTACATCTAGAGTCATAGGCATTAAATCTCACACTTAGATCACCACACTTGATCACATTCACATCATTCACACTTTCCACACCCCTCAACACAAACTCCATCTTGCATTTATACCATCCACAACCTAAACAATCTTAGTTAGGTTGGCCTTAATGAAATGTATGTAGCTCAAATGTACAACACCAACATAGGTTAGCACCAAACACTTATGTCATGGAAAGAAGTGAAGTTATACCATGCCAAGGGTCAACTAGGACCCAAATATATATCACCGTGCCACTCAACACATCCAAAATCCACAACGTACCTCCACAAATAACACTTGCATGCTAGGTTGGCCAAACCTGAACTAACACTATGAGTGATCACATACACACTTCTATAGTACTAAAAAAAATATGTGGAGCATAAAAAAACACTTCATAGTATCCACACAACATCTTAGAATATTCCAACATCATCAAAATATTCTATAACTCTGTCACAATCAATTGAAACTGAGAACACCATCATTTTGTGTAACTAGACACACTACCACAAAACAAAACTTATGAATCTAGACTTGCAAAATGACTCAACACTAGAATCTTAAAGGGAAATTAGATACAAATACTATAAGAAAATTCTAAAATCCACAAGAAAGGAAACCTTACTATGGAGAAATGTGGAGCAATTTCATTTCTTCTAGACAACCTTCGATAGAGATAAACAAACTATCAAACACAATTTCCATAGTAAAATGATCCAAAACTTGAAACTCTACATATAACACCTCTAATAATAAAATACAAACCACATAGGCATATCTTCAACCATGAAGAAATATAGAGCATAACACTAAACAAACCTATGTCACACTGCACACTCTTTAATTCAAATTTTCTCAAAAGCACTTGGAGACCAAATGAACTTACTATAACTTCAACATTTACCCAACAAAACTATACAAGACATCAATGAAAATACTAATGACAACACCACAACACCTTCTTATCAAACCACAACACATCCATACTAGTACCAAAATTGATAACATTAATTACAACACCACCAACAACTCCAACACTAGCTAGATCTACAAGAATCTCCATATTGTTGACATCAATGAGAACGCCAACATCATACTTGCAATAGGGGTTTTCCTTAGTCAAACCCTTTGTAATTGTTTCCACTTCCACAATATCAATGTCAATAATAAATGGATAATTGAAAGGAATAAATGATGAAATCACAAAGTGTTGCAACTCACCACCCTTCAATGGCTTCCTTGAAGGACCAAATTTATGCACATCGCCTCAAGGATTTGGACATCGCTTGCTTGAATGTGTGAATGCTTTGGAGACCTACACCAAAGGTCAACCTTCATAATAAATGAACTTGAACACACATAAACTTTGACATGATGTTGGATCATGAATTGTTGCAATAAAGCTCTAAAATGCTACTCTTGACTTGCTTAATAGTGCTCTTGATTTTAAGTTTTCTAATATTTTTTCTAGATGATCTTCAAATGATGCAATAATTAGGTATTTATATACAATTGTTTGAATTTCCCAAAAAATAGATCCCGTAAGGCAACACTTGAAATTTTAATTTTAAATGTTAAAATGTTGATAATAACATATTAAAAATTGGCCCCTAACAAGATAGAGGGACCCATACGTCCATCCATGGGCATATGGGTACTAGTCCAATCTTCTAAGACTTTTAGTGTTGGGATAATAACATTAATTGTTTGTATTTATTCAATGCTTGTAATCCTTTGGAATGTGGTAAGAATAGGACTTGGAATGAATAATTTTAGCAAATTAGGAGCTTAATTACATCCAATAAATAAAGGGGGAAAAAACATAATTTAAAATTATTAAGGGTGACAATTTTTAACACTACATTTAGCCCCCACTTTAGTGAGAGTATGAACTTATGCTTAGACTCACACTAAAGTAGAGAAATATATGTCAAGAAGGGTTCAAATATGCAAATGTTGAAGAGATAGGATGGATAAGGATCAACGGAGGTGATTGATACCCCAGGATCTAAGATCCCATGGTAAACCAACATAGGCATAAAGGAACACACATGTATGATTATGCATCAAGACAACATACACTAACACATAATGTCATCATGGAATGGAAAAGGAAGGTATGGAATAGGAACAAGTTGTATTAAGCACATCCCAATTATATTCAACTTTATTTTATGTAATAACACATTTTTAAATAAAACACTTTTCACACTCAAAACTCTGCATACCCTTCTCCTTTTCAAATTTATGTTATGACTATTCTACCATGACATTGCAGGGTGGGGGCCCATCTAGTGTGCCCTTCCAAGATTGTGTCCTTTATATTTGTAGTCTTTGATGGGATTTGCTCCTTTGCAGCTGGTCCCTCAGGGACTAAAGTAAAAAAATTTGATAGTTTTTTGTCTCAAGATGTTGGAAATGATTGTTGATCTCCTTTCTCAAGAGCTGAATCCTTTTTTGTGGAGGGAAAACTAGTTTCCTATATGGAAAAATTAGTGGGTGATGATCTTTTTTTTAAAAAGGAACCATACTTCCATTGTGGTTATAATAACATGTTGTATAGTGGATGAACTTGAATTGGACGTTCCATATGAAAATATGGAAGAAACTATTTCAAGCCTTTAGCTGGGTATGTGTAGGATCATGATGGGCCAAAAAGTGGCAATATGATGGGTATGTAGATGACGACATTTTTTTTACCCAAAATTGATGAAATGAAAAGGGTTTTTAAAGGAGATTCTTAGCTTTCCACCAATATAAATTATTCTTTACTTTGAATTTAATAAGTAATTATTATTCATTTTCTATTCCAATTACGACTAAAGCCTTGATTGATAGATTGATTGAAAAACATTTATAGCTTTCAAATGGTATCAGATTGTTTGAATCCAAAACATGCGTAACATTCTATGCTTCGCATACTATAGGATTAAAAAAATAAAAATTGAATTTCATGAAGTTTTGACCAAGTTAAGGTGGTCAGACATACAAGTTTAATATTTTTTAAAAGTTGTAATAAAAAATTCATAATTAATTATTTACTTGGAAAAAAATTACAAAAAAATATGCATCACATCAGGACATGAGTCCTCTACTTATATCTAAAATCTTATAAAAAATAATTATCATTTTATTGTGGTTAGGGTGGTTAGATCGACACCTACTTATTTTTCCCCTAAAATTTAAGTACTATTGCATTAAAATTTCAAATTTTCACCAAATAGATTTTTTTTTTTAAACAGACCTAGTAGTTTAGAAACTACATTCAATTTTCTACAGATTCTATTCTTACATATTTTAAAAATAATATAGATAACTTATGCAAATTTTTATGTCAAGTTGCCTAACTCTGATTTTTTTGCCACTTAAGGGCCTGTTTTTTCCATGATGATCCTGCACATACCCAACTATCCCTTATCGGAAAGTTCTTGTCTTTCAGGCCCAATATTGACTAGGTATGAAAATGGATTGACTCAAACTGGTCTTTGAAAGGATAAGTGAATTTTAGTTCCATATCAAATGGTCTTTTTATTTTCATTTTATTTAACCAGGAATACATGATTAAGGTTCTTACTAGTGGGCCGTGGGCTATAGAAAAAAATTCTCCAAAATATTTGTTAACATGTCAAAGTTTGTGCTTAACAAGATTATCTCAATGAATCAGAAAGGCTTTGTTAAAGGAAGACATATCTTCTATGCTAGCATTGTTTCCCGTGAGTATATTTATTCTATGGAATATTGTAAGAAAATGGGTATGGATTTAAAATTGGATATTTTGAAGGCTTATGATCAATTGTCTTGGTGTTTTCTTTTTGTTGTTCTCAAATTTTTTATTTTTTTGGAAGAATTTTGAAACCAATAAAAGAGTGTGTTTCCACTTCAAGTTTTTCTATTTTACTGAATGGTGTCCCCAAAGGTCTTTTCTCTTGTGGGAAGGGTTTAAGGAAAGGTGAATCCATTTCCCCTTACTTATTCTTGATAGTTGTTGAGGTTCTAGGATGCAATCTTCAAAGAAGCCTTGATAAAGGTTTTCTTACAAGGATTCGAGCTACTTATTCTCTCCCTCCTTTCCAACAATAGTTTGTGGATGATACAATTTTTTTGGGATTGCCTCTATTTTTGAAGCTATTAATTGAAAGTCTATTTTGTAGGATTATGCAAAAGCATCTAGTCAGCATATAAATTACTCTAAAAGCAAGTTGCATTTCTTTAACACTATTTAGTAGTTGAAAGAAAAGGCTATAATAATTTTTAAATGTTAGGAATCCTCTCTTCCAAATGCTTACCTTGGACACCCACTAAATACTTAAAAATCCCCCAAATTGTTAGTGGAATGGAATATCTGAAAGGGTCCAAAAAATTCTTACTGAATGGAAAGGTAAATTATTGAGTAAGCTAGAAAATTTCAACTTTTTAAGTTCTCCCTAAAAAATTTTCTTGTGTACTTTCTTTCCCTTTTTTAAAATTACAACCTTCATCATAAATTAAATTGAGAAAATTGAAAGGTCCTTTCTTTGGACTCACACTAAAGAAAGAGCGAGAATAGCCTTGGTGAGATTGGAAAATGTTTGTTCCCATAATAAATTTTGGGGCTTGGGGATTAGAAGGTTAAATATGTTTAATAAAGTCTTTTAAAAAATTGGATAGTTCTTCATTCAAGGGAACAAAGATTGGGTCAATATTATTAAAGCTAAGTATATGAGGAATGAAGATCCTAGCTATTTTATTACTTCCTAAGATTGGCCAAAAGGATCAACCATATGCAAGAATATCTTGAAAACAAGGAGTACTTTAAAGCAAGGTGCCAGAAGGATGGTACTGATTTGTAGAAAAGTATGTTTTTGGGATGATGGTTGTGGCAATGGTTTGGCTCTCTCATCAGTTGTCCAATTGAATCAAATTAAACAAGACATCATAAGGTTAAATGTGATCTTCTTATATGACTATGTTGCTTGGGGAAGAAGGTCACCAAAGTGGAAAGAATTTAATCTTTAGATGTTGGGGTCGAGAACTTTAAGGGGTGGGGTTCTCAACTTGATTGTTCTAAGGCCTTCTCTACCTTAAAATCTCTTATTGGTGACTGTATTCTATTTTTTAAAGAAGATTAAGAAGGTTGGGTTTGGAATGAGAACCCTTTTGGTGATTTCTTGGTTAAAGCTGCTTACTCCAAATAGGAACAACCATCCCTCAATCCACATAATTTCAACTAAAATAAATTATGGAATAAAAAATTAATTCAAAATATTAACTATTTCTAGTAGGTTGTAGTGCATGGTAAAATTCTCACAATTTTTTTCCTTAATAGGATCCTAACTTTTAGTTTGTCAATAGGTGTCCTCTTTGTTTTGAAGTCTCTGAAAGTATAATTCATCTAGTATTTCAATGTTCTTTTGTGAGAGAGGTTTGGTCTTTGGTCCTAGTTATTATGTTAATTGATTGGGTGTTCCCAAATAATATTAAGGATATAATTGATCAATGGAATGCCTATCCATTTAAACATCCTATCATTTTGGAACTCTATCAATAAATTCCCCCTTTTGTCTATTGTAACTTATGGAAAGAAAGAAACAAAAAAATATTTAGAGAGCAACAAAGAAGTAATATGGAGGTCTACGTGAGAAAAAAACAAAAGATATAGGAAAATATTAATTCAAATTACTTTGGAATCTCCAAGGTAATTCCTACTTGTAAATATCTTAGAATAAAATAGATATGGGGAATAAAAAAAGATCTAACTAGAATAAATTGGGCTAACATTTTGAGTAGAAGATTGACTATATGGAACCCTCCTTTAGATGGATGGATCAAGCTAAATTTTTATTGGGTTTTCTAAGGGTAACCTAAGAGTTGTAACTGTGGGAGGTTTAATAAGGGACCACAAGGGTAGATATATTGAAGGCTATGTTGAATTCTTTGGGATAGGTACTAGTAATAAGGTAGAAGCAATTGCTGCATGGTGAGGATTGAAGAAGGTAATAGAAAAAGGGTTCAAAAAATTCACCACTGAAGGTGACTCCAAGATGATAATTGATTTGTTGAAGGGTACAACTAACCCCCCTGGAAGATTAATAATTTGATTAAGGATTCAAAAAGGATGTTTGAAAGGTTTGATCAATATACTACAACATACTTTCAAGGAAGGAAACAAAGCAATGGATGTTGCTTCTAATGTTGGTCTTTCCTATTGTCAATGGAAAATTTAGAATTATGAGGACCTTCTTAAAGAATTAAAAATTGTGTTCTAGAGGATCACCTTTTAATTAAAAATTTGAAGTTTTTATCATAAAAGGATTAATGATAGTAATGACTAATTTAGTTTCACATGCTTTTCTTTGGTGGGTTATGGTTTATGATTGACATTTATTTTGAATTTTGAATATAAATTTTATAATGATAATGCAAAAGTGGGCTAGTGACATGGACAAAAGGGTGGCTTTTTCAAGGCTAACCTTGCAAATATTTTATACCACATGTTTAATTTTGTCATTCGGTGTCATGTAATGGACAACTTGGTGTACAAGGAGGACCACTTTGTAATGTTAAAGGTGGTAAAGAATAGTAATTTAAAGAAGCCGTGTATTAGAGATGGGGAAGTTACTTTGATATGACTAAGTACAATACAAAGAATTATTTAAAGAATAATAATATAAATGAGGTGTATATTAAAGATAGGGATTGTTTTGACATGACTAAGCACATAATAAATTATAATTTAATTGATGTGTGTAGAAAAGATATTGCCATCAATAGGTTTTGGCGTATTAAAAAGGAGGCCCACCTTATGATTATTATAACATCCATATATTGGAGTCATATCATTCCTCCCATTGATGGCACAAGGAAATTAAAAGCCTTTAGTTTCTTGCAAGGTGAGCATATTTTTCACACAAGCCCTAGGTCTTGTCCAAAGTTCAAACTAATTTTGGAATAAGATTTAGGTGATCTTGATTTTGGTGGATCATATTATTAAAAATATTGGGTGATCCATTTAGAAAAATGGTGATGATTACTAAACCTTTTTAATAAAAATTAGGTTAGCTCACAAGACTTATATTAATTACAGAGATTTTGTGAACTATATTTACTATTTTGGTGTGTGTGGGAGTGGGGCCTTTGAGTTGTAGACTATGATGTGAAGAGATTTTAAAGAGAGCAGAGAGGAAATGGGGGGTCCCAAAAAGTGATATGAACCATTGTCTTTTGTGCCTTTAAAACACAATATGGAACTATGGAAACCTTTTGAGGAAGTGGACATGACTCCATTTTTCTAGGAAAATGGGGGGTTTCAATGACAATATTACCTCCAAATTCTTCAATTCATGGAGGGAGGATAAGGTTCAGATTGGGGGAATTTGCTTTGAGGTTACCCCAAAGTTAATTGTTAAAGTGATGGGATTGGAATGCAGAGGCATAAAGGCTTCCAAAGTTAATAATCACAATTATCAACATTTCATTGATAGCTTTCTGGAAGGTGAAAAGAAGCTAAAAAGGTTCCATAATGGTTACGACCATGAGAAAGGAGAAAGTTAACATCACTTTTATTTCTCTCTTTACTAAAATAGTGCAAGGCTAAAGGGTCCTCTCTCCCATTGCATTAGGGATTAATTTTAAGACTTTATAATTATGTCTTTTCTCATACCCCTATGCTTGGCCCTATGAATTATGTGAAACCTTTAAAAATTAAACTCTTGAACAAGAAGCCCAATTTGCTCCGTCATAACCCTAGCACCAGAAAGAAGTCAAAATTGAATGCCTTGAATCATGTTGCTCTATTTGAGGTTTCTTCCCCTCACAATGATGATGTGCATGAATCCTTTGAGGAAAAATTTAAGTCTTCCCCTCCCTCTCAATTCAAGAAACCCTAGGTTAAGCCCTCTACTTCTTGAAACCCCATTGTTGGGGATAATCCTTTTTTCCCACCCTTTCAAGCTACCAATTCTCTATCTAAACCCTCTAGCTCTAAATGTAATGGCTAAGAGCTAGAATATTTAGGACTATTAAGAAGGTTACTATAAATATTCCTAATGAAGGGGAGAAATGATTGGTTGAAGATTCTATTAGTGGTAAAGAAAAAAGGAGGTTAGCTAGAGTGTATTTAAAATGTTAAAGAAAAAATGATTTCTTTTGAATACCAAGATGATGGGCTATCCAATTAATAATATATCCAAAATAGAAGAGGAGCCTTTAGATATGAGCCAAAAATAATTGGAAGTTGTGTTAGGGGAGGACCCATGTGATGATACAAATAGTATGGAAGAGGACGAAGAGGAGAATTTTAATGAGCAAGAAGAAATTAAGGAATTTGAGGAAGAAAAAGAGGATGCCAAATGTATGGACCACAATGAAGAGAATGTTAAGGTAATGGTAAGATTTGAGGATGAGTGGGAAATAGTGAATATGAACCTTCAAAATTATAAGTTCCAAATCAACTCTTTATAGGAGAAAGTCAACATGATGATTAATGCCTTTAATTTCTTGATCTCTATCACCTATGGTATTGTTAATAGGGATATTTTTGGTATAGTGTTTGGGCTATCTAGGGTAAGGAAAATAAAATGAAAATTGGAAACCACCCAGGAAGCAAACATGCCAAATGAGGACAATGCTAGCAAAGGAGAGGATCTATGGTGAAGTAATCTGGAGTATTGAAAAAGGGGTAGAATTTAAATAATTGTCAAAAGAATTAGTGTAGTTTTGTTATTTCTTATTTTGGGGCCAACATGCACATCTCTCATAGGCCTGTGAGCCATCCCATTTTTTGTTTTAGTCTATTTTTGGTCTTTTGGTTATGGAATATATCTAATTATGTGTTGTTTCTCAGTTGGCTTGTAGGCATGTTTTTGGTTAGAACTATTAGCCAATAGGCCTATTATTCTAGTTGTTGTTTCGAGATCAAGGCCCTAACCCTAATATTTTAATAACAATAAAAAGTTGGATTATGCTAAGATCCATATAAAATGTTTTCATGACTCGCACAATAGAAAAGTATGATATTTTCTAGGGGAATCACAAACCAGAAGGCACATGAGCTAGTGAGGATAATTTTTCACCAAGTGAGCCCCCAAATAAGGTAGAAAAATGAGAAACACACTAGGTCTAGTGAGGACCATTTTTCACAAGGTGTGTAATCATTTCAACTATGCCAAGAGTTATACTCCTTGATAACCTTGATAAGGTGCTACAAAATGATCAAAATGCTATGCCAATACCATAATAAGTTCAATGCCTGTGAATAAAGTGAATTAAAAAAAATGTCAATGTCAATGCATCACTAAGTCCAATTTCTATGAACAAAGTGAAGCAAAATAATGCCAATGTATTCCCCCACTTTAAAGAAATTGCAAAATTCTATGCTAAGAGAAATTAATTTAAAGTAGAAAAATGATAAATGCTATGTAGCAAAAGATCACAAGAGATTATTTGGAAAGCACTATGCCAATTTGATATGTTTCCAAATAAAGCTACATCATGACAATGGTTTTCCCCCAAATGCAATGCAACAAAAAACATAGAAACCAACACTAGAGGGATCAACAGATCTAGGGTCAGTATTTGTCTTTGCTACAATGATATAATAGAGGTTGGAACTGATATCACTCCCCAAATACTCATGGAACAACAAACACAAAGGATGAATGACACATAGAGAAATAAGAAGAATTTTTTTTTATATTAACATGGAAGAGACCTAAATGTCTCAATGATTTGCATCATCCCAAAAATGAAAGCACAAGATAAAGAGGAGAATGAAAATTTTATGACATATAGGAGAATGAAGATACAAATATAAGAATGCCACAACAGATTCTTTTTATTTGTATCCTTGTGCCATTGGAGTAGCAAGGGTCATCCAAACAAAACTTGAAAACATAGACACACCAGGAAGCACAACATGGGAAAACATATCACATGTAAGAAAACATAAACAACACATGAAAAACACATAAAATGAGTACCACACATGCAATCCAACCTAAAGTAGGTTGTTCACATCCCAATCTTGCTCATCATATATAGGAGAACAACCATCCAAAGGGAATACCTTGCACAAAGTTGGATGAATGGTTGGGAATTATATTGGTAAAAAATTACAATTTTTGATTAGGTGGGGCGAAAGACTTATTCCCTTGATCATTAACACCAACCAACTGAATGTGATTACAATCAATGAGGTATTGCACTTGATGTTTAAGACACATGAATTTTTTTTATCATTTCCACTTGTGTGGTGTTATTGATAAAAGGTATTTGCATTGAATTTTGGAGGTAAAGGTCTAGTTTTGTCCATAGGTTTTACATGAGGCAATCAGATTAGGTTCTTACTTTAATATTGTAACATGATCAAATGGAATGTGTCAGGTAACTGAGTGAATCAAGCCTATCTTTTGGTCTAAATTGGTATGGAGTTGGACTTATGGAAAAAAATTGAGGTTCAATGTGTTAGTTGTTTGAAATGTACAAAAATTGATTAAAAAAATGTTTTTCTTCTTAAATGGTCGATAATTGTTTTGGGGCATGAACTCAAATTTCTCAGTATGAGCCAATGAAAATACTTTTTGATATTGACTAATCAAATTTTGATAGTCACAGAGAGCCATACACAACTATATGAAAGATGGAAATTTTATTAACAAGATTATATCCCTTATGTTAGTTTACAAGTTGGAACACTCTTTAGATATCCACATCAAAAAAAGTTAGATTAATTTGTGATAAAGGAAATTGATAGTCGCTTATTTTAAATCTATGACTTTTTCACCTTTTTTTTGTTTGCATCTGTATGAGAGAGAATTTTCACCCCATGTGCAAATCCCATTTTTTCCTTTATCCACCTTATAAAACCAAGTTTAGAGGCTTAATTCCAGCTAAGCCCATTGCTTGCATCACACTTGGCCCCTGTTTTGAGCATCGATGGAGGAATTTCTATCAGGGATTCCCACATGATGCATAGACATTTGTGTGGCACACTTACATCCCTGAAAAATTCTGGCATCTGGAGCCTGCAGAGGTGTTACACTTCCCATTGGGGGTCCATTTGTAATGCCCTCCTTAGCCGATCGACCCGAATATGGCCGTTTTCTTCATCTCCCCTTCAAATTCACTCCTTCCATATGTATTTGGATCTTCTACCATCTTCTACCATCTTCTACACATCTCTTCACAACTTCTTCACTTCATTCACAAGCTTTCAAATCTCTCCATGAGCTCCAAGTAGCTTCTTCACCATCTCTTTAGTCTCAAAACACTTTACACTTCATAGCAGCCACATCAACACTCCACCACTTCAGTAGAGAAAGTGTGGAACAAACACCATTGCAGTATAGGCTTGAGTTCCTCTCATTTTCTCCCCCATTAGCCTTAAGCACTCTTGGTGGAGGTGGTAATCTTTCACTCCTCTCCTCTTTTACTTGGTTGAGTAGCATAACATTGTTTTGTAGTGCTTTAAGTGCTCTTTACTTCACTTCTACTTTTATCTCTATCTATCTAGATGTCTATGGAGGTGGGAACACCAAAACAAGGTCTGACTGAGGTAGGCCCCTATACAGCTAGCCAACAATTTCTCTCTCATTCTTGTGTGTAGGTATTGAAGACACGAGCTAGAAGCTTCATCACTCACATAGTTGTAAGTACTTCCTTTCTTCTCCTTATCTTTCTCATCTCTACTTCTTTATTTCAATTCTATCACTCTTTGTTATTTCTGTATGTTTTGTAAGTTCTTAGCAATCAGATAGAAGCATTCAATTGGCCATTTTCTAAGAAATTTTCATTCTCTAGTCTGCATGAGACACCAATACACATTTGGGAAGACAACATGTGTTATCGTCTGTTTTCTACGCTGATGTCCTTTGGCCGAGAGCTTGTCAATTTTTCTAGAAAATATCTATGACCTGCACTTTCAGATTTTGAAACTCTTACTACTATTTCATTGAGGTAGTATAGGGCAGTTCACCCCATGAGGCTCTCTGAGTGAAGAGAACTAATGAGTAGTGAATCCCCTTATATTACATTTTGGTGAACTTGACATGAAGAACAATGTTCTTTGAAAAGATAAGAATTTATTTACCTCTACTTGGTGGGGTCATAACTTTTGACTCAGTGCTTAGAAGGAAGTTGAATTTTAGGGACCGACAAAATTTTTGACCTCAAATTCTGCTCTGGAGACCTTCGAAAACGTGATTTAATAAAACATAGAAAATACCAAAAAGAATTGTAATGGATTTAATATCTTCTTTTATTAGTTTAGTATCTAATTTTGTTCAGAATGTTAATGATATTTCATTTCAAGCATGTGATAGTGACTTGGCTTTACCCATGTCACTTGGTATCTTTGATCCTTCTCATGAAATTCCTCTAGATTCAGAGGATATTTTGTCGCAAGAAGATGAAATCATTGATACCTTTCTTAATGTTACTTTACCCTCTCTTCATTCCAATGCACTCTCTTCTAGAGATGATGCATTTGTGAATGATGAATCTCATCTTCATTCTGATGCACTCTCTTCTAGAGATGTTGCATTAGCAAATGATCAATCTCCTTCCACATTTGATTCTCCCTAGATCGATGTTGAGAATGTTTGTTCAAATAATTATTCCACATTTGATCTTGTTTGGATTGATGTTGGGAATATGTCTTCAAATAATTGTTCCACTAGTTGTGATGATTCAACAAATGTAATCTGTCTCTGCTGCCTCTCAAAGGCCTAAGAGACTGGTCATTTATGTGACTCCAGCTAGTCCTTCTCCTAAAAGGATTTGTTCTATTGATGGTGTTCCATTTGATGGTGGTTCTCCTGATCTTTCTAAGGCTCCCTCTTATAGAATAGTAGCCCATACTTATGAGAATAGAATGAATAAACAATCTAGTCTTCCTTTAGCTACTAAACCTATGATTAAAGCACCTAGTGATAATGATCTTGTTGAGCAACCTTAGGTTACTCTGGATAAGATCTCATTATGGGACTTGCTTTAGTCTACTCCGGTTTATCAAGGTATGCTTCAACAAGCCTTGCAAAAGATCCTCTTGCCTTCTTCCACTAGGTCAGAAGATGCTGATGTGTTGATGGCATATATTCATGTGGATTTGCTAAATATTATGTTCTATCCATAGGATCTCCCACCTACGGAAGTACATAAGCAAGAAGATCCTCTAATGATCATAGTCAACATTAATAAAATTTGCATTAGGCATACTCTCGTTGATTCTGGTTTGACACTCAATGTGTGTAGTATTGATCTATTGCCTAAGATTAATATTGAATCATATTCTATTAATACTTCTTCTGTTGTTATTTGTGGGTTCGATAATGTTGTGCGAAAAGCTCTAGGTATGATAGTATTACCTTTGCAACTTGGACCTGTTACCGTACCCACCCTTGTATATGTTATGTCAAAAAAATTACCATATAACCTTCTTCTTGGTAGACCATGGATTCATGCTATGGGTGCAGTTCCATCTACCTTGCATAAGTCTATTAAGTTCATTGCTAACAATAAAGTAGTCACAGTCAAGGTTGACCCTGAGGCTATGCACTTGTGTGAGATGGCAGTTGTTGGTCAAGCTTCGGTTGTGCCTACCCTTATTCCTTTAGTATCTTCTAGTGTGTTGATGTTTACTCTAGCAGTACCTAATACAAAGGATACTCTCAAGATAAATGTCCCTAAGGAAGACCCTTCTGAAGCAAGAAATCCTAAGTCTACTTCTCCTAAGAACACATGTCTTGGTGATGATTGGTTTTCTCTAGAATTTATGAATTCCTTCATTTAGGAATATAAAGTCGACCCAATCCACTTAGACCTTCCAAAAACATCATCCGTACCTGCTATCAAAGATGCTTACTCTTTTGTATTGTGGGGTAAGGTGAATGCAAATTATAATGCTCTTGGTGTTGATCCTCCTTCTAGGAAATATGATCATACTTATGTTAAGGAGGTTGATGTTGGTAGTCCTATTAAGAAGGTTGATGGAGATCTCATAAAGGAGTGTGATCCCCATTGTTGGGACAATGCTCTCTATGAGGATCCCCCTCCTTCTCAAGATCTACAAACATGTTATGGCCTCGAATTTAGGCTTGTCTGTAAGTATGGTTATGAGCGTAAATGTTGTGGGTGTAACAAGAAAGGCATTCAAGTCCCTATAAAATTTGTACCTTGTAAGCATAATTTTGGACTTGGTTGCTCGAAGGAATGATCTAAATAGAAGCCATGGTTGAGTGACATGAATTCTTCTTAACCTTGTCATGTTGAGAAGATTCTTCCTCCTTTTTCTTCTATCTTCATTCCTTCTTCTTCTTGTTGTGAGAAGTCAAACTTTTCTCCACAAGAGAAAGGGTTGCTTCTTGCTCCTTATCCTTTATCTGAGCAAGAGAATATTTTTTTGTAACTTATAAAAACCTTCTTAATCACTCTTCCTTCTCCTACACGCAAGAAATTTGACAAACATGATAAAGCAAAACATTCTTTTTGTGCATACCATCGAGTTCCTAGCCATTCCACTAGTGAATGTAAGGCCTTGAAAGATAAAATACATCTCTATGTTTCAGATGCCATCAAATTCTCGTTTGATTGATGCATCCACCTTCTTTTCACATGATAAGTGATATTGAGGTTTACCTCTATCCTGCATGGTTCTCCTCCCCTATATGCTGGGGGCAGTGATAGCTCATTTTAGAGATGTGTGTCCTTCTTAAGGACCCCTCTCTTCGCTATGTTTTTCAACTGAAGCATCCCTTGAGTGGACCCCCCTTTTTCTTTTGAAGGGTTCCTGAGAGAGCTCTTTGAAATATTTTCTCTTGAATGAATTCATTGGCATCTAGCTTGGGGGCAACCCAACTAGACCTATCTCACAACTTTGCATCTAGGTTGGGGGCAGCCTAAGTAGACCTCACTTTTCAAACAATGCATCCCTTGAGTGGACCCCTCTTCCTTTTGAAGGGTTCTCAAGGGACCCCTTTGAAATCCTTTCAACCCAATGATGGTCTATGTGATTGTTTGCTTACTTGATCTACAGGACCGAGAACCTGCAGAGCTACTTTACATACTTATTTGGTGATACGGGTTCTCCTCCTCAAGCAATGTTTTCTTTTATCACCTCTTTTTGGGTGTGGGTTCTACTCTTGAGCAAGTTTTTCCTTCACCATGCACTTTTTGGTGATACGGGTTCTCCTTGAGCGGGCTTTTCTTTCATCACCTCTTTTGTGGTGTGGGTTCTACTTCTGAGCAGGTTTTGCTTTCATCATGTGCTTTTTGGTGATACAAGTTCTCCTCCTCGAGTAGGGTTTTCTTTTATCACCTCTTTGGTGGTGCAGGTTCCACTCCTAAGCGGGTTTTGCTTTCACCACATGCTTTTTGGTGATACAGGTTCTCCTCCTCGATCAGGGTTTTCTTTTATCACCTCTTTTGTGGTGTGGGTTCTACTCTTGAGCGGGTTTTTCTTTCACCACATGCTTTTTGGTGATATGGGTTCTCCTTCTTGAGTGGAGTTTTTTTTTATCACCTCCTTTGTGATATGGGTTCTCCTCCCTAAGTGGGGTTTTCTTTTATCACTCCTATTTTGTGGTGTAGGTTCTACTCTGGAATGGGTTTTACTTTCACCATCCGCTTTATTCATTTCTATCTTTCTTTTCTCTCTTATATATATCGGATTGAATATTTTCATCTTCTTCATCTTGAGTATATGCTCTCTTAAAATTCATAGTTTTGTGGAATTATGAAGTCCTCTTTTGACCCTGTACTTTCAGGTTCGCCAGATCACAGTCTGCTTCCTCGACGGTTCATGTATACATTTCTAACTCTACTTTTTCTTGATCTACATTATCGAGCACTCATCAGTGTTCATGCTCGCTAAAGTGGGGGAAAAATGTATGAGAGTGAATTTGTACCCCATGAGAAAATCCCCTTTTTTAATTTATCCACCTTAGAAAACCAATTTTAGAGGCTTAATTCCACCTAAGCCCACTGCTTGCATCACACTTGGCGCCTGTTTTGAGCATCAGTGTAGGCATTTGTATTAGGGACACTATTGCGACACACTTACATCCTTGAAAGATTCCCATGTATGGAGCCTATAGAGGTATTATACTTCCCATTGGAGGTCAATTTGAAATGCCCTCCTTGGCCAACCAACCCGAATATGGCCATTTTCTTCATCTCCCCTTCAAATTCACTCCTTATGCATTTGTATCTTCTACCATCTTTTACCATCTTCTACATATCTCTTCACAACTTCTTCACTTCATTCACAAGCTTTAAAATCTCTCCTCAAGCTCCAAGTAGCTTCTTCACCATCTCTTCAGTCTCAAAACACTTTACACTTCACAACAACAACATCAACACTCCACCACTTCAGTAAAGCAAGTGTGGAACAAAAACCATTGCAGTAGAGGCTTGAGTTCCTCACATTTTCTCCCCCATTAGCCTTGAGTGCTCTTGGTGGAGGTAGTAAGCTTTCACTCCTCTCCTCTATTACTTGGTTGAGTAGCATAACACTGTTTTGTAGTGCTTTAAGTGCTCTTTACTTCACTTCTAATTTTCTCTCTATCTATCTGGCTATCCATGGAGGTGGGAACACCAAAACAGGGTCTAACTGAGGTAGGCCCCTATACAGCCACCCAACAATTTCTCTCTCCCTCTTGTGTGCAAGCATTGAAGACACTCGCACGGTTGTAAGTACTTCCTTTCTTCTCCTTATCTTTCTCATCTCTACTTCTTTATTTCAATTCTATCACTCTCTGTTATTTCCCTATGTTATGTAAGTTATTAACAATTAGATAGAAGCATTCACTTGGAAATTTTCTAATACATTTAGATCCTTCTTTGGTCTACATGAGATGCCAACACACGTTTGGGATGGCAGTGCACACCGTGTTGTCTTTCATTTTCTGCATTGACGTCGTCTGGCTAAGAGCTTGTGAGTTTGTCTAGAAAATATTTGTGACTTGCTCTTTCAGATTTTGAAACTCTCACCATTTTTTCATTGAGGTAGTATAGGGAAGTTCACCCCGTGAGGCTCTCTGAGTGAAGATAACTCATGAGTAGCGAATCCCCCTATATTATAGCATCCCATCAAATCAGTTATGTTTATCTTAGGACCAATGTTTTCTTGGATTTTTTTTAGGAAAGTATCAAATAGCTCATTGAATTAGTGAATTAAACTATTTGGAAATGAACAAAACCATTCCAAATCCATGTCTTTCAATGACCTAGGAAAGAGTTTATTCAAGATATTATCCTAAAAACTGAAGTTAATACACAAGGTTGTATATGCATGTATATGATTTAGAGGATCTCCTTTACAATTGTACTTGTCAATTTGGGGTTTCTCTATGTTTTGTGGTATTTGTGCTTTAAATATTTCAAATGAAAATGGGCTCCTTTTGACATATTGTGATGGTTGTCTATTTTGGTTTTGGTTCAAAGTTGAGATTTATTTTTTATGTGAGGTTACATTTTGCAAAAGTTGGTTGATATGTTTTTGGAATGAGGTGAATATGGTGGAGTTGTGTATGTGCTAGGTGGGCTACTATGTTGCAAATTTATGAGTTGGGATGAAACTTGAGGTGTAACATGGGAAGATCTAAAAGTGTAAGTATTTCTAGTGGAAATACCTACTATTAGAGTTATACTAATTCCTTTTTGTGTATGCAAGAATAAAGGATATAGCTATAGGGAGGGAAACTTGATTTCCTCTACTTTGAGTGTATCCCAAAGCTTGAGCACACCTAGCCATTGTAGGAACATTTTCATCAACTATATGGCTAGGCTATACAAACCCTCTAATCCATGATCACCATTAATTAGTTTCTTCATGTTTTCAATTATAGGAACCACTATATCAGTGAATTATGTAGTGCCCACAAAGTCTTAAAGTTTTTCTATGTCCTTGTCTAGTTTTTTTAGTTTGTAATAAGGAACATGGGAAACCATAGTATCAAAATATGTAAATATAAGTGTTTGTAAGGTTGTCATTGGTATGGTAGCATCAAGGAAAGGGTCCAAAATGGGTTGAGTATTGACAACACTTGTCATGAAAGAGTTGGAAGACTCATAATCTACAACAGATGTAAAACTAGCATGTGATCCCATAAGTCTATAAGCACGTATCATTGAAATATTCATAATAGGACACTAGGTCATCAAAATCATACAAGTTTCAAGACACTAAATGCACCCAAGATGAAGACCAAACTATTAAATAAGCACAAAAAAATCAAAAATAGAAATTAGACAATAAGAGGAGTTAGTAAACATAGCAATACAGGTCTAGAACAAAGTTTTTCTAGCTAGGAATAGTAGGAAAGAGGTTCCCAAGGGAGTTTAAGTCTTGTTCAATGGTTTCATAACTCCAAATCTGACTATGTACTATACTGCTTAAGGATTTTGATTCTACTTGCAAATAGTTGTAACAATAAATTTTTTTAATTTTTTTCTTATTTTATGTAGTATGAAAGTATGCAAGAATGTTGAAGATGCTTGAAAAATTTTGAATGTAAATTTTAGATCTAAAATTCAATAATTAACTAATTTCAAAATTCAAATGTCTAGGAATGATGATTTTTGCAATTTTAAAACAAAAATAATGCACTTTCTTTCACTTTTATGAACCATATGCCAAATGTATAAAAACATGCAATTACTGATTCCAAAACAAAGATCTTCAAGTTCCTAAATACTAAGGAGACAGAGAAAAACAAATATGAAAAAGTTTGTTGATGCACCTGTATAGGATAGGGTCACCCAGTGGCATCTGAGTCCTTGACAAGAGGTTCTAAAATTGAAAAATTGAATGTTTAAGTTGTCGTTTAAAGTTTCCATTTTTGTTTGTAAAGTGGTTTCACAGTGACTATTTTTCCATAATTTCTCAATTTTAGTGAAATGAAAGTATATGAAATGTTTGAACAATAAATTATGATACAAGAAGAAAATTAGGATCAAAAGATAATAAAAATAGAAAATGGAGAGAAAAAAAGTGAAAGGAGATGTTTTTTTATGAAGGGGACAAATAGAAGAGTTGTGGTTTAGTGGATAGGAGCTATTTTATTTTCACCCTCAAGCCTTATAGTACATAGAGTAGGGTAGAGTAGAGAAGAGTAAGGGGATGAGGATAGATGGAGAAGATGCACTTGGATTATCACTAAGTAGAGTGCATTAGGTAGTATTTATGATCAATAGAAATAGGAGCATTGATATGTGTAGGGAATATATATAATGCATTTATGGACTTAATAAATGGATAAAATAAGAAAAGTATTGTTGATGCGCCAAGTTGACACACAACATGTAGGTAAGATAAAAGAAAAAGTATCTCACCTCTCCTGAAAGAGACAATTAGTAATCAAACTAATCACCTCCCAAGGTCTTTGATGCTGGTTCACAATGTTGTTTCATGAAGTGGTCAATATGGTTGTAATGTTCAAGGGGCCTGCTAGTTTTGACCTTCTGGATTGTTGCAAGATCAAACATCTATCTAAACCTACTTTAACCAGGGGTTTTAAAGAAATAGAAAAAGATAGATCAAGGTTTTCAAACTGAAAAGAATGTTGATTCATTCAACTGATCAGACTTGTTACCTTCCAAGGAATTCCTAAACTAGAATTGCAAAATAAGATTAACCTGTAATTGGTACAAAGTTTCATTCATTCACAGTGCAAGCTTTAACAGTAGATTGCAAATCATCATTCAAACAAAACATAAGATAAAATTTCATTCCTTGAAAGCTTTTCAATTCAAATGATTAACCCAAAATGAATACCATTCTAGAGCATAATATAAAGTAGGCTTAAATCTGGTTGCTCCTACTGTCAATGAAACAAATAAGCAACATTTACAAATCTGGCAGGATCACCAGTGTACCAAAAACCATGTCTTCAAATTATCTCCATCTATGCTAAGAAAATCAGGAAGATACATCGCCTCCTCCTCTTGCTGCTACAAAAAAATGTCTTACTTAAAAAACCTAGCTTGCTTTCTTGATATCTTGTCCTCTACCTTTCTGCCTCTACTCTAATCCTTTTCTAACTCTTCTAACCTTTCTTCTTGTACTTTCTAAACCTTGTTCTAACTCTACTCTAACTCTTCTAACACCTTCTAACATTTTTTTAACCCTTACAAAAGAGGCGAAACACCATATTTATAAAACATGTCAGATGCATCAACCCCATTTTTAAGGTTTACAATAAGTTAGTCGTAGAATAAGTTGGCCCTAGAAGAGTTCAAAACAAAGTCAAACATGCATTAAATGCAAGGGCACTGACCAGATCGACCTAGGATCTCCCACATAACTCGAACCAAAACGTGTGAAGAAGAGACAAAGCAAAAAAATGAGGAAGCACGACTTTCGATGTAGCTTTGCATTAATTGCTTCCCCCATGTCGCCCATACCTTGTCCCAATCTGGCCTTCGTCACTAAGAATGTCCTCTGCAAGCTATTTGCAAGTGGCATAGGAAAAACCCTAGTTCACCATTCAATAGCATTAATATCATTCTTTAGCCGCCTCATCGCATTGTCCCAGTCTCTCCTAAAACCTCGAACAAGACTGATGTCATCTTGCCTTTAGGAATCGTACTCTTTTCGTCTAGCTTCATTCTTTCTTTTCTGCTTCAGGGATGGAGGATCCTCTATGTCTCTCTTAGCCCTTCTAGCTACTACCTTGCTAGAATCAACTTGCATTTATCAAACACCAATGTGAGAATCCAAATGTTGACAACATTTTCATCCAAGTGTTAGCTTAAAGTCATGATAAAACCATTAAATTAGCCATTGAGCATCAACACTAGATCATCAAAATGAACACAAGCAACATACAACAGTGAAATTCATCAAGCTAAAGCAAGATATGTTTAAGCATTCATCATTAGATTCATCAATTTTATCCAATTTCTTAAATTCCACAAAGCATAGTAGAGAATTCAAAAAAATCCGGCCAGACTGGAATTCCATAGATAACTCAGAACTCCAAACTTCAGAAAACTGAAGGAAATCAGGAAAATCTGGCTAAAATGGAGAATTCCAAAGCAGGCATAAGGTTCACCAATAGATCATTCTAATGAAGAAGGAATGCATATAACATTGTGAAATTCATCAAAACAAGCATGGAATGTCAAGCATTCATCTCCTAAATCATTCCTATGTTAACAATTTCAAGTCACTCGAAGCTTGGCAGAAAATCCTAAAAAAATCTGGCTTGACTAGAATTCTGCGGATGAATCAAAACTTTGAACACCAGCATATTTCTAGGAAACTGAAGGAAATCGAGAAAATCCAACTGGGCAGGAAAATCCTGAGGTCGATAGAAAACCCGAAAATCGACAATCCAACACGAACTCACTCAAATTAACCGAAGGTCACAAATTTGAGGACCCTGGGCATGAAAATCATTCAACATGAGCCTCCTACAAGTCTTCTTCAAATCCTAGGCTCAATCGAAAGCAGATCAAGATGAAATGGTGATGCCCTAGGCATGAAACCCTAGATTTTAACCACGAATGCATAGGGAAAGCCATGAAATGCCCAAACACACAGGAATTCAAACTCCAAGCAAGATCATAACATTTTAAAACACAACAAGATTGAACATCTCAACTTAGGAGAATGCAAATGATAAAGAAAAATGGCATAAAGCTCCAAAAATCTATCAAGTTCGGAAACCTGATGACAAGGCAGAAATTCAGAAAATCCCGGCCCAGGCAGAATTCTACGAAGGCCAAAAATCTCTGAACCGCATTGTAAAATATGCCGAGCTAGACTTCGAGCGCAATCTAGAAAAATCTGGATGGGGCGAACAATCCTGAACTAGCTCAAAAACCCAAAAAACAACAATGAAACCAGAGTTCGCAAGAAGTCCGTGAAAATCTGGACAGATCAGAAAATCCCAAACTAGGGTAAAAATTTGAACTTTTCCCAAAACACAAGATTTTCAATATGCAATTTGGGGAAAACACTTGGGCAAGCAAGATAAATATATTAAGCACATGCCAAGGAAAAAAAAACCTCAAAATTGAAGGGGGAAAAACACAAAGAGTGAAAGCAAGAGAAGGTCCCATTTTAATCGAATTTAAAATGGGGTGGTTATGCAAGGCATAACAACTGGCGACTTGGCTAGGAAAATGGTTTAACCATTTTTAGGAAATTGAGGGATTCAATTACCCAAAACTCCTGATTTATGGACATCACAATTCTAGCTAGGTCAGTCTCAGCAAACAAGGTTGAGCTAGAATCTCAAATGTAAATCAACACTGGCTACCCCTGAATCTATGTGTGTGCTTGATGGTGCATCACCCTTTTACAAAGTTTTCCTCATCTTTCGAGCAATTATGCGTAGGATTTGAACTACATGAGTTGATTCCTTTTAACTGTTGTGCAATGATATCATGGGCATTGCTTCACTACCAGTCAAGCACCCATAGCTCTGACGGAGATACCTCTAGTTTTCTCACAACATTTCTCTACTGCCAGTCAGGCGTCCATATCCCTAGTAGAGATACTGGAATCACCCATTTAGTATTGAGTTTTCTTTTCTTAGATAGTTCTCTTTTCTTTTTCTCTTTTTTTTTCCTCTTGAAGTTTCTTCATTCAATTCCTTTTCAATATGTCAGATGTCCAACATCTGTACTAGGTTGAAAACTACCATGGACCTCATAACAACATCCCGGGAATTGGATTTTTCACTCAAATCTTGCAACACCATCATCCTAAGACAAATATACCATTACAAAAGGAGATGTTTCTGATGATTTGTGATATTTTCAATTGTAGTTAGTGAATATTTCTTACTTTACACCTTGTTCTCAATGACTTTCCACAACTCTCATTGATAATGGACATAAAACAATGAATTTAGAACAAAATCATCCAATAAGAAAACCTGAAAATATCTAAACCAACCTCTCTCCTAGTAACCAAAGATACTTCAGATAACAACCCCCTTACTCAATTGAATAAAATGAAGGTCCCCACACAAAAAAAAAAGACAAAGGAACAAAAAGCAAAAAACACAAGGAAAAGACAAAACCAACAAAACAAAAAATTATTTACATATATACAACCCAACAAAATACCGGACCTTTCACAACCCAAAATAATGTTTGAGAAATTTTCCATTGACAAGAAATGGAACATGTTGTCCTATTAAACTACTCAGCCAGAAAGCATTTTCTCCTAGGATTTCAGCAATTTGATAGGGACCCAACCAAAGCTTATCAAACTTCTGGTGGTCACCCTTCTTTTCATTGGCTTTATCCCATAGTAAGACAAGGTCTGATATCCTAAAAGCCTTGATTTTGGCTCTTTTGTCAAACCAATGTTTGACAATAGCCTGGTGCCTAAAGAATTGCTGCAAAGCAGCATCTCTCTGCTCTTCTAATTTCAGCAAGCTAGCTAACCTTACTTCAATCCTATCATCATTGGAATAAAATCCCTGCATAAATTTCAAGACATGTATTTGCAAGTGAATAGGGAACACAGGTTCTTGGCCATACACTAGCTTAAACGGTGAAGTATTCAATGCAGCCTTGATCCTAGTCCTATTTGCCCATAACACAAATCTTAACTGGGTATGCCAGTCTCTAGGATTGTTCTCTAACATTTTTTATTACTCATAGGAGATTCTTATTAGTTGATTCTATAACTCCATTTCCTTGCGGATAATAGTTTGAAGAATACTTTAAAACAATCCTATGATCATAAGCCCATGAAATGAATTCGACAAAAGAAAAGGCAAGGCCATTGTCACATACTAATGCAAAGGGTACTCCAAACTTGGTTGTGATGTATTCAGTGAGGAACTTGATTACTACTTCTGTTGTGCTATTCTTGCAAGGTATAGCTTATGTCCATCTCATACAGTAATTTGTGGAAATCAAAATGAAATTATGTCCTGCAGAAGAATTTGGGTTAATTTCCCTAATAAAATCAAGTGCCCATTGGGAAAAAGGGCCTTACCTCATAAATAGGCTACAATGGCATGGCTGGATGACGTTCTCTTGATGTAGAAGTTTGACATATATGGCATGTCCTTACATGTTGGTAAGCATACTTAAACACACATGGAAAATAATAACCAGATCTAAAGATCTGATGTGTTAAAGAATCTACAGAATCATGACCCGTGCCATGTTTCCCATGAAATTCAGCAATTGCGTGCTTAGTTTCTTGTTGATCAAGGCATCATAGATAAAACCACTCAAAATTCTTTTTGTATAAAAATCCTCCCTTGAGCATATAATGGGAGATTTTCATTCTCAGTGCTCTCCTCTGAGTTGTATTCATTCCCTCTAGGCACTGATTATTGAGCATGAAATAAATAATATCAGCATACCAAGAGTCATTAGAAAAAGACTGTGTTGTGTACTGTTGACAAGTAATGTTCTTACCAGTATCCACCATTGCTTTAGACATGACTTGACTTCAGACAAGTTTCATAGGGTGAATCTCTAGATCAAACTCCTGCAAAATAGCCATCCATTTTCCCCTTCATTCTCCCAACTTGCTATGCATAAGTAGAGACTTCACAGTAGCATAAGGAACCGCAACAATGATCTGACTTCGAAGGATATAATGCCTGAACTTCTTGACAGCTCTAACCAATGCAAAATATTGTTTCTCAAGAGGTGGGTACTTGACTTCAACATTCTTAAACATAGAGCTCATGAAGGAAATTGGCCTTTCATCCTCCTCCTCTCTTCGTTGTGTCAGGACAGCTTCACATGAGTGTTTAGAAGCAAAAGAATAAATATAAAATGGCTTCAAGTAGTTAGGATTGGTGAGGACTGGCACCTCTGAAATGGATTGCTTAGCTTGAGAAAAATTAGCCTTTGCCTCATTACTCCATTCTATTATAGCATCTTTCTTCATCATTTCATTTATTCGTTCAAAGGTTTAACAATTTCTATAAAACCTATGATAAACTTCCTCACAAAGTTGATATTTCTGAAGAAATATCTCATCTCCTTCTTACTTCCTCGCATGGTTAACTTCAGAATAGACTCAACTCAGTCTGGATCTATCGATATCCCTCTTTCCAAGATTATGTGTCCCAAAATTTTCCCTTTAGAAACCCCGAACACACAATTTTTAGGATTCAGAGAAACACCATATTGGATACATCTTTCAAGAAATTTAGCCAAGTCTATAGCATGGTTTAGGCTATATTTAGAGAACACTATCAGGGCATCCATATAAATGATGATGTACTTACCAATCAAATCTTTGAACGCTACGTCCATTGTACGCTAAAAGGTTGCTCCAACATTTATCAAACCAAATGGCATCTTCCTACAAGCAAATGTTCCCCACTTAGTAATGAAGGTTGTCTTTATTCTGTCTTCATAATTAATGATCACTTGATTGTACCCAGAATAACCATCTAGGAATGACATCATTTGAGACCCATTGATAGTTTGCAAGACTTCATCTAGAGAAGGGAGTGGGTAGTTGTCTTTTTCTGAAGCTCTATTTAGATTCCTGAAATCTACACATAGCCTGATCTCCCCATTCGTTTTACGAACTGGAACCAAGTTAGCCACCCATGTTGAATGTCATACATGGAAGATTATTCTTGCAGAAAGCAATTTCTGAACTTCCTTAAATATTAGTGTTTCAATCGGGGCGTTGACAGGACATTGTTTCTGCCAAAATGGTCTAGCTTTAGGCTTCAAAGGAATAGTATGAGTTATCACAAAATTATCAAATGTTTTTAGATCTTCATACCCCCAAGCTATTGTAGCAATATCTTTCTTCAATTCCCTCAATATATCTTCTCTAATTGCTTCAGGGCAGGCTTTCCCTATGTAAACATTCCTTTCAGGGCCTGAGTCAGCTAAGTTGACAGTTTCATATTCACCTCCCTTATCTTCGGTTGATACCTTTTCCCGAGTCCTTGGATCTAAATCAAAAATTCTTTCTAAGGCCACCATTCCCTTGGGAATGCTATTACTTTTTAAATTAAGGACACCTTTTGTATCGCAGTCTTCGGGGTTCCAGTCTCCTTGATTCCTATTCGAATCATCGATGATCTATCCTTCGAAAACATCTGAGCTTGCTCAAAAAGCAAGGATATGTCGATCATTGTCGAAGACTTGAAAGTTCCTGACATTATTAGGGATAGTCAGGGTGGATATCAATTCTACTGAGAATCTCTTGAACCTGGAGTCTTGCATGGGATCTAGGGTACTTGCGGCAACAACTAATGAATCAACTATTTGATTCTCCTCTCTAGGGATTAAACTAATCCCAAAAGCATCAAAGTCTTGAATCAGGTTCCACACCCGATTTCTATAAGTTTCCAGCCTTTTATTGTCACATGTGTGTTGGCTACGTACTTGCTTGATAATCACTTCTGAATCTCCTTTAACCATCAGTAACTTTCTTCTGATGTGCGAACATCAGTCCCCGGGCTAATGCTTCATATTCTGCTATATTGTTAGTGCATCCAGATTGTAACCTGTAAGAAGCAAAAAATGTTTTCCCTTTTGGGCTGGTTAACTCAATTCTAGCACCACACCTTATTTTAGATTTGAATCCATCAAACGTGAGGGTCCATAGCTGATTATGAGATGGAGTTGATCTCTTTGATCTTGTTGTGGGTGCTTGGATAAGATGAACCATAGGTGGGGCCACTTGTTCTTTTGCATCAAATATTGGGAATGGGTGTTCAATAAGTTCATCAGGTGCAATATCCAATTCCCACTCAGATATATCATGTAATTTTATGATATTTTTTGACAATTATCTATATCTTTGATTAACCCCTTGGGTTTTGGTATACTTGTGAGTGCAGGGGTATCAAAAAAACCCTAGGGTTGTTCAACATAACTATGTTGGTCTGGTATTATGACTGGGGTAAGTTCAGTTTGAGGAGGGACTTCCTCTAAAGGTATATTATCCCTAGTTAACATTATTGCATTTTTGGCTTCAAATGAGAAGTGACCTAAAATGGTCTCAAGGTGACTTGGGCTAGTTTCTTTAGTTTGGAAAACATGATTTAGAACACTGATGTAGGGTTGGCAGGTCAATTCCAAATGATTTTGGTAGTGCACCATGCACCAATTTGGGAGTAGAAGACTCCACAAATCAATATCTTCCCCTAAGACTAGATTATCTTGTTGCAACTTCCTGATCAATACCTGCTAGTTTACACTAATCATGGGATTAGGAAATTCTTACATTGAAAAATCATTAGAATCAAGAACCGAAAGAGGCAGAATTTCCTCTCTTTTATAAAATCCTATCTCGGTTTCAAAATAAGCTACCTCGTTGGGACAATCATACTCAATGATGATATTCTTGAGGTGAGGTTCACTCTCAATCCTAATCTGCGTAGGAATTCCCCTCCATGGTAGCCACATATGTGAAAAGTTGAGGGAGAGATATTTCCCTATACTCTTCATTAAATCTCTGCTCAAAATCATACCGTAAGTCTCAGGAATGTTTGCTACCTGAATATCCATATTGGTTAGAATCCTAGGGTCAGACCCTACTTGTACATGTATATTTCTCAATTCTCCAACTACACTAACTTATGTTTTATCAATTTGGATGACCTTATTTGTTTGGACAAGATTCAATCTCAATTTCTTGCATACAAAAAATTGCATAACATTGCCAGAAGCCCCTGAATCTAGCAGAAAATTGTGCAAATTCTTCCCACAGATTCTCAAAAAGAAATGGTGTGGTCCCTACCTTGTTTCTAAACAAAGCTATGTTCATGTCCATAGCAGGTGCCACCTTGGTTCTCCCTTTTAATTTATTAGCTTCTTCCAAAGATTTCAACACTATATCTCATTGGGAAGGGCACCATTTTAGGATGTCAAACTATGATAAAGAGGTTTTTTGTTTCTGCATCTCAGAAACAGTATCAAATTCTATGTTATAACTTACATTATATTTGAAAACCCCAGATGAATTACCTTTGCTAGGGAAGTCAGGCAGACCCTTCGGTGAAGGAGGGTTGTTATCAGCACTCTGATTCAGAGGAACCATGTGGTTAGGTGGTGCTGATGTAGTGAATGGACCCTTATTCTGATTTCTTAGGAAGTTTCCTCTCTTTGTCTAAAAGGCTTGGGCATCATACACATCTTCCTCTGGTTCATTCTCATTCTGCATTGGGAATGAAAGCTCTTCTTTAAAGAGGTCATAAGCCATGGCCGTATCCACTGAGCCACCTCCTTTATTTGAATTACCTTGGAATGTTTGGGTATCTTCCTATGCCATCTTCACAACCTTTTCCATTTCAAGATAGTTCACCTCAAAATGAGTTGTAGTATCATGCATCCTGCACCAGTTAGTCATAAAATTGAGGTCAACCACATTTGTAGTATGTGGCCTGTCCTCATTAGCTTGATAATTGTGAGAAACCCCGCCATTATTTGGCCCTATCTTCAATTTTCTATTGTTATTAGGCCTCTAGTTATATCCTCTATTCTGATTTTGATAGCCTTGGTTAGGGAAGTTTTGGCCTTGATAATTCCTTTAGCTATGATTTTTGTTGTTCTGATAATTACCTTGATTAGAATAATTACCTTGGTTCTGAGAGGGGTTTAGTTTAAGTTGAGCCATGCCATTTGTGACTTGAGACAGAGTTTTCTTTAGGGTCTCCACCTTGTTTGTGAGTTGAACTATCTTTTCACTCTCAACATTTTTAGCAACAAGTGGTTGACCGACAAGATTTGGTATTCCAACTTGATTATGATGACCATGTGGACTATGATGAGCCTGTAATTGTTGAGAGAAGTCAGGAGTTCCATTGGCAAAGAATGGAACAAGAGATTGAGTCTACAACTCAGACATAGGTCCATAATGGGAAGGAGACATCCCTAGGACATTATTGAATAAAGGGGTTGGGTTAGGCATCTGATACCCCATAGAAGGAAAACCTCCTCTCAAGTTTCCTTATTGAGAGCTAGTTTGTTGTTGCAGCTTGATGGCTAGATGATAAACTTTAGACAGAGAATCAATATCTGTCGGCTGATAAGTCCTTTGTAGGAACAAGCCAAGCAAAGGGTCTATAATTCTAAAATATGCCTGAATGGCACTATTCTCAACAACTAGATAGGGGTCCTGCAATCTCCTATACATTCATTGAAACCTTGTATTAAACAAGGGTAGTGATTCACATGGCTCCTTCCTAATGGTAGCAAATTGATGGAACAAAATGGCTAGATCCACATAAAATCTAAACTAATTGATGAAAGCATTCTCCAGATCTATCCAACTCAGAATAGAACCTTGTGGAAGATTTAGGTACCAATTGTATACCATATCCCCTAAGGAATAAGGGAACAACCTACAAACCACATGATGGTGAGCTATTTGGGATCTGGTACAAGTGTCCTTAAAAGCTTGTATGTTCTCCTCAACACTCCTTGATTTTCCATGAATTTATTTGGGACAAAATTTCTCAGGATTCTTAGGCATATCATGAAACCTCTAGAAATAATCCCCAATGGAGAAGTATTATTCATAAAAAATGCCATTAGTGGCAGTGGTGGATTCATGGGTATCAACTGGAGTATTGGTGAAAAACCTAGTGGAGTGAGTGGAGCTGACAAGGGCGGTAGAATGGTTGCCCTATAAATCTTGTGTTTCGTTGGGGTCTCGAGTTCTATCAAAGGTGGTGGGTTTTCATTTGATTGAAGAACTCTATGGGACCTCTCTGCTGAGAAAGACACAATGTTATCCAGTTTTCTCTTCTAGCCCTCCTTCTAGTGCCAGTTCCTGTTGATGTGCCAAGTTGACACACAACATGCAGGTAAGATAAAAGAAAAAGTATCTCACCTCTCCTGAAACAGACAATCAATAATCAAACTAATCACCTCCTAAGGTCTTTGATGTTGGTTCAAAACGTTGCTATTTCATGAAGTGGTCAATATGGCTATAATGTTCAAGGGTGCTACTAGTTTTGAGCTTCTGGATTGTTGCAAGATCAAACATCTATCTAAACCTACTTTAACTAGGGGTTTTAAAAAAATAGAAAAGATAGATCAAGGTTTTCAAACTGAAAAGAATGTTGATTCATTATGTGATAGGATGAATTTAGGTGCTAGAAAATGAACAACAAACAAGATAATGCAAATAACACTAAAAATAACCTACACTTCAAGATTAGCCTTGTTGGATTCAATACAAAATAAAATGGAACTTTTTACCTTGTGTCAAATCGATCCTTTGGTTGGCCCTTCGATCTTTGATGTTGTATGCTCCTTGGATGGCAAAAGATGCAAGTTAGATGATGGTATGAGGATGAGAAGATGAGTGGAAGTGGATGCAAGTGTAAAAATGGCTAAGTATGGATTCTAGAAATTTTTTGCAAGAGTTTGGCTACAATGGATGATCTCCCACAAAATGAGAGAAAAGAGGGGGTATTTATAGAGATTTTGGAATTCTCTAGGGAAATGGATGGTCAAGATTGAGCCACCAAGATCAAGATGTAGGGCCAAGGTGAGTTGAAAACTCACAAGCCCTCACATCTTGACATGTGGCATGTAAAGTGGCTCAAAAAGGTGAAGTGGACATGAGGTGGAGTGGTAGTACATGACATGGATGAGGTACATAGTACCTTGGGATTGGGACAAGATCTCCTCATAAAGGAGGTACTTGTCCCCATGTGGGTGAAAGGACATATGAGGAATTAAAAATTCATCAAATATTCTCATGGGGATAAGAGAAGGAATTTAAAATTCCTTTAAATGCATTGGGGAATTAAATGTGAATTAAAAATTCACATGTGGAATGGAGTTCCTTGTTAAAAAAGAGAAAGCTTTTAATGAAATTGACTAAGGACACATTCGATAAATGATATGGGGATTAGAGATGACCTAATTAGGTGATTAAGGTTGTGCAAGTACTTGATTAGACTAATTGATGACACATTAGAGGCAAGTGGGAGATTATGGAAGATGAGACCCTAATGATGATTAGGGGTGTGCACATCTTAATCATAAATTAATTATGACTAAGAAAGAGGGTTATATTACTAAGAGGGATTAGAGGCCAACTTGCAAAAGTTGGAAGATGTGACAATGAGAGAGAAAATAAGGAATTTAACAATAAATTTAAAATTCCCAAAGATAATATGACTAAATTAAATAAAATGATGAATTTATTTAATTTAGAGAGGAAAGAGGGGAAACGTATTTATTAAATTAAATACTTTGGGAAACCTTATGTAAGATACCAAAATATTAATTAAATGAATGATTTAATTAATACTAGCAAAGAGGATGATTTAAATGAGAAAATGGATGATTAAGGAAATGACTTTGACCATATGGAAGTGGTCAAATTTGGATGTCTACATTTTTCCCCTCTTCAAAACACTATTAGGATAATAGGGTTTCGAAGAAAAATAAATACATACGACTCTATGGAAGAAGTGACCAGAAAAGAGATGCCCCAACATGGGAGAGACTGCGTGAACTATCCGAACAAAGGAGAAACAAAGATGATGCCCCAATATCAGAAGGGAAGGTTTATGATGAGAGATTGGCAGAGAATGGTAGGGTATGCCCCCTCGACAAGGAGACGGGGATGGAAAAGGGGGCCCTGGGCAACTTCTCAAAAATATGAAGTGGTATATGTCATTGGAAAGAGTACAAAAAATCAAGAAGATTGGTGTTGGAACAAAGGAAAATGGGTTTACAATGTGGAAATGGCGGCCCCGGGAAGATAAAGGGGAAGGGAATTAGTTGAGGTGAAAAAAGGTTAAATAAAAAGAAAAAATTCCTTTCATTTTAAAAAGTGAAAAAAAGGGGAAAAAAACTATAAAAGGTAAGTGGGGGTTATTTCTCCTCATTTGGACAACTATTAAGTGAGGAGAGGAGGAAGAAGAGGAGAGAGTAAAAGGGAGGAGACACAATGCCAGAGTACGATTTAGACATCATTCATCGGGGGGACGAGAGATGACTATTCTTCGAGGAGTGTGTCATGCCACGCGAGGTGAGTCCGAAATCCCACTTTATTACTTTATGCAATTTGACTAATTTTTTTACAAAAACAAAGATATGGGTTTGGTGGGGGGGGCTGGGGAGGAAAAATGGGTTAGCAGGATTTTTTTTGTGTTTTGGGTTTTTGGCCTGGGGGGTAGTCACGTCTGGGTGGTTCCACCCAAGTTGAGCAAAGGCCTGCACAACCGGGCCTAGGTGGGTCTGCCCGGGCTCGGGGGGGTCCACCCAAGCTGGGTGGACATCCACCTAACCAGCTGAGCTGGGTCCGCTCGTGCTGGACATGCTCGGGTGGGCTTGCCCTCGAGCTTGGGCGGGTCCGCCCAGGCTTGGGCGAGCTTGCCCGCGAGCTTGGGCGGGTCCGCTCGGACTTAGGGCGGGTCCACCCAAAGGGATGTGGCGAAGGCAGGACCCTGAAAAACAAGCCTTATGCAAGGGTAATGGATAGTCAAGGGCTCAAGGGTGGAATGGTTAAGGGGAATCCCAGGGTGGGAAAAGAGGGCAAGATGACGCTAGAAGAGACTGACAAGTTGTTGTTGTGATGGATGCAGAAGGTGGAGAGTTTGCAGACGCGAGAGAGACGGTCCGAGGTTTTGAGGAGATGCATGGCACAAATGATGGGCATAGAGCACCAGAGACTGGTAGAGGCAGGATTACTTCATATGCTAACATATTCGATAATTAAGGCCCACAAGGCCATGCTAATAGCCCTGATAAAGTGCTAGGAATCAGCGACATCAACATTCCACCTATCAACCAGGGAGATGACAGTGACCTTGGAGGATGTCTGGTGAATTTTGAGGCTCCCTATAGTAGGGCTTATGGTTAGCAAGTGTTGGTCAGAGGACGAGGCTTTGGATGAGTCCGCGCATTTTGTTTTTGGTAGTGATGATCTACCAATTCAACAGGGGTAGCTAGATGTGGATAGGTGTCTATCCTGCAGGGTACCAGTTTTGTCTTTGTACTTAGCAGGACTGATTAGTGGGATCCTTGTGCTAGACTGGAGTAGGGGATTCCTGCATCTCAGGTTCATCGAGGTGATTCAACATATCATCGATGGTCGGGAGAGGTAGTGTGCGTGGGGGACATGCATCGGGTATGCTACCAGAGGGTGCTGAGCATGGCCCATGTCACACTACTACAGGTTTGGGCGTGGGAGCACATTAGGGTGACCAGACTGATTGTGCGTAGATTAGGAGAGCAAGATGACAGAGAGGCCAAGGCCTGGGGTTAGGGGGCAGAGGCGGGAGCGATACTGCAGTACCAAGATGTGAGAGATGTAGATATGTGGAGGAGATGGTTAAATGATGTGTAGGTGGAGATGATAGTGTGGCATCTTTATATGCTATGATAGTTCAGGGGCTGGAAGGGTGATGAGGAGGCATACAGTGGTTACTTCTTCACCTGCTGTTATATTATTGGGAGGATTCCACTTATAGTGGAGCTACACAGACCTGATTGAGTGACACGATAGTTTGGAGTGAGACATGATATTCCTGCAGTGTGGGTGAGATTCTGATGACTCTCACAGGAGCAGCCATGGGGGGCTCAATTGAGATCAGATGTAGTGTGGGTGGAGCTAGAGACACTACAGTTTATGCCATACCCGGACAAGTGGGAGGGGCTAAGGGATGTAGGAGTGACGGATCGGTAGTGGTTTAGATGACATCCACCACCACAAATTACCCCAGTAGTGTCAATTGAGGGCACACTAGGGTTTGGGTCAAAGGATGAGAGATGGTTGAGGGCAGTGGGACCAACACCCCAAGGACAATAGAGAGGAGGGCAGGCGAGAGGAGGACAGTAGGGGGAGGGAGAGGAGGTGGTGGGAGTAGCTGAGGAGCCAACGAGGGTAGGTAGGAGAGGGAGAGAGAAGGTTGTTGGAGCAACCGAGGAGCTAGCTAGGGCAGCCAGGAGGAGGAGATGATGGCACAGGTCCTGAGGGGATGGAGTAGAGGAGAGGGAGGATGAGGTTAGGGATGCAACACATCAAGATAGGGGGCTGAAGATTCAGGGAGAGAGGAGCCAGGAGGCATGTGCATCCCCAAGAGGTCAGCAGCAGGAGAGAGGGGAGGAGGCTAAGACTAGCAGAGTGTGGGAGAGATAGAAGGCAGGCATGGCAACAGAAAGGCATCAATGACAGAGACAAGAGGAGGGCGAGACCATCAGAGCGCAGGAGAGGATGATAGGGAGAGAGGGATCCCCTTTAGTGATAGATGTGGATGCGATGGAGGCATCGATAGAGAGCAAGGGGTATGAGCCACAGGAGATAGATATTGACACTGATGTGTATGACCTCCAACCACTATCAATAGTACCACCCAGAGGAGAGGACCCTGCAGTGGTGCTGACAGAGACTGTAGAGAGATTGCACCTCAGTGAGTAGCAGTTACAATAAACAGAGACAGAGCGGGTCAGATTAGATGCAGCGCTGAGTGAGCTACAGGCACAATTTTCCTAGGGTGAGAGAGATTACGTAGTCCTGGCCATGTTGGTGCTCGATGTGGAGAGGATATTGATGAGAGCGAGAGATGAGGCACAGGATGAGGTAGTTGACCTGTGAGCAGAGATAGAGAGATTGCGAGCAGAAGTGGCTAGGGAGCATGAGGGAGATACAGTGAGATGGGAGCAAGACTGTTTGGTGGTAGAGGTGGTGATACAATAGGCTATTGGAGGGGTGATAGGTTAGGACCCATCAAAGATTGGGACAATAATTGCTAGAGATTTAGAGGGTCTATAGAGACAGCTAGAGCAGTTGTGTAGAGAGAGGGCAGATTGGCACCGAGAGCAGGCTGAGCTCAGAGACAGAGTGGACTGTTTAGAGCAGACAGTTGGGGACATGGGGTTGATGCAACAGAGAGAGCAGGAGATGAGGAGAGAGATGCACATGCTGCAGTCAAAGAGGGATGTGGCATAGGTACAGGTGTAGGTCTTAGAGGGAGACAGGGATTTGGCACAGGCACTCATTCAGGTGGCTGAGAGTGATAGGCTGGTGGCAGAGTTAGAGGTTTAGTCTCTCTGGAGAGAGAGGGATGCAGTGGTGTCACAGGTGTCAGGTCTATGATGGGAGTGATATTTTGTCAAGTTGAGACTGTAGGAACTTCAGAGGGACATGGATGCAGCAGAGGCTCGGGCACAGGCTGCATAGAGAGAGAGAGATGTAGAGGTATGGATGCAGACGCTGCAGGGTGAGAGGGACGCAACAGTGGCACAGTGGTAGTCAGTGTAGGTCAGTGATGTGATAGGGACAAACACACAGGGGTTACAGGGGGAAAGGGATGCAATAGTGGCTAGGGCAGTGGCTGTTGAGGAGATGAGAGATCAAGTTTAGGCAGAGATGGCACAGTTATGACTATCCCAGGAGGCCTGGGAGCAAGAGAGGAGATTGGTCATGAGAGATCGGGATAGATATCATCAAGAGTAGAATTTCGCTCAGGTTCAGGTTGCTGAGCGAGAGGAGAATGAGAGGGAGGCATGATTTTGGATGGCCATGTACTACCATGTAGTTCCAGACCTGACACAACGGTTGTTCCAATATGTTCAATAGACACCATAAATGCCAGTGCCATCCCAGTTGTTTGAGACATGGACCCAAGGTTGTAGTGATTCACCAGGTGCCACCCCAGGTAGGAGATCAGTACTCGATTCACCACAAAGATTAGATGTGGGTAGCTCATTCGAGAGATGACAGGATACCAACTTTTTGATAGATGCAGGGTGGAGCATATAGTACTTATTGACCGAGATCAAAGATACTCTACATCTCTGGATTTTGTACCTTATTTGATGATGTACGAGGGCTATGCAATGGATACATGATAGATTTTGATGTATGATGGACATATGAAGTACATTGTATTATTTTGATTATGATATGGGACAGTCCTTATTGACACTATGCAGTATGTTTCCTTTTGTGATGGGTGATTTAGTTTTATGTACGCACATGTCTATGATATTTCCTACGTATGTAGATGGATACTTTTGTTTATGTATGCACATGTTTATGATACTACATGCTTATTTGGATGTATGAGGATATGATACTTCATGCCTATGTGGATGTATGAGTTGATTTATTTATGGACATTTTTATGATACTACATGCTTTTGTGGATGTATGAGGATATAATACTTCATGCCTATGTGGATGTATGAGTTGATTTATTTATGCACATGTTTATGAGATGATAATGGCTGATAGGGTTTATGTATTTGTGGAGTATGGATGATATTATTAATGTAGATACTTACATGGTGATATAATGTACACATATGTTATATCTATGAGGACTTATGTGTATGGATGCCTAGTTGATCTATTCACATGTATGTATATGTGTATGATGGACTCTGTATGAATATTTTATATGTGCAGGATGTGATGTATGATGAGTCTGATTGTTTATAATGTAGGTGGCCATGCATGTATGGATCCAACATGTTGTGATGCAGGTGGTGATGGATGTGTGGTTAATAGAATGAACCTAATATGTGATAATGCTCTTGTAATTTATAGTGAATTAATAATGATAGGAAATAACACATGGTCATAAGCGTCAATAAGAACTGACATGATAATGGAAGATGGGTATGTAGTGATTGTGAAAAATGGGTCTAATTTGTCATCTGTCAAAACTTTTAGTATCCTGAGAAGAATGGGGGAGAGCGGGATAAAGTATTTGCACAACCAAACTCATAGGGTGAATGCAATGCAACAAATGATGAAATGCAATCCTAATATGAGTTGCCATCTTTGGAGCACTAATTTTTGCTATAGCATAAGATACTAGATACCTTGATATGTAAGACCAAGGCGAGTTGGCATCCAATGCATGAAACAAACACAAAAAATAGAAAGGTTACCCCAACACCCCAAGGTCATGATGACCTTGGTCGAGCTAGGTATTGGGATAACCACAAACACACAAGGATGCCCCAGCGTAACACAAGACCTCAAGAATCTTGGTGGGTACTACGTGGGACAACCGAGAAGACAACAACAAAGAAAAGAACAAGATAAGACCCTATGTAGATGAGTCAAAACACACCATGATATGATGGATCAAGGCGATAATGAAAAGTGTTGATAGTGAGCTCAAATGATAATTAAATTCTAAAACATCAAAAGATCACAATCAATTTCAAAACGTCCTTTTCCATAGGATCAAGGGGATGGATGAGATTGATGAGGTCTGCTAGGAAGGATGCATCCTGTTGAGACCAATGATGGATACTAAACTAGAATGACCCAGTTGACGCCAGATGTTTTTCATTAACCAAATCTTTTGATAATAGGGGATTGTATTTGAGAATAATGAGCCAAACAAAGACACAGACTAACATATCCTATAGACCTAGGTGCTCGGGGGACGATCAGAGATTAGCCTTGCCTACTTGAGCGTGTAGAGCCCTCGTAGTTCATGAAAAGACCATGGATAAAGCAGAAAGAGGACGGTGAAGAAAAATGATAGACGACCAACATGTGATTGTTCGAATACCCTGGGGGACGATCAAATGATTAGCCTTGCCTACGTGACAGTGTAGGGGAAACGTAGTTCGATAGGGAGAGATCTAGATGACGACTGATATGATGGATGATCCTATGTGATGACACATAATGACCAATGATGAGATGAACAACATAAGCTTAGAGTGGGATATTGAAAAGCTTGGGATGGGGGATAGGCTAGATGGGTCGTCCAATGCTCAATCAAAATATACCAAGTGGCCAAGGATGGGATGGGTGAGGAGGAAAGTGCAGATGAAAGCATAAAATAACTAGGATGCTAGGTAGATAACGATTAATCCCTCTACGGATAATGTCTATTACCAGGTTTTCACCATCCATGCTTATCCAAGGTGCCACCAAAAAGTGGTTTTCACCATAGGATGAACTTATTTCTCTTTACTATTTTGTTTTTTTTGGATTTTTTTTTGATAGGTGGGGTTATCAAGTGGACTTAGGTGTAGAAATTCTTCAGATGCATGATGTTGATGGGTTCGTTAAGGTGCTCTCCTTCAAGAGTAGTCAACTTGTATACCCCAAATCCATATTTGGCGGCTATGATATAAAGCCCCAATCAGTTTGGCTCAAATTTTCCTTTCTTGTCTCGGTCTTGCTAAGTATGCTGATTTTCTTTGAGGACAAGATCACCCACCTGAAACTATCGAGGGTGAACCTTCTTGTTGTAGTGATGCTTGAGGCGGTTCTGGTATGCTTGTAGGTGATCATAAACTTTTATTCTTCTTTCATCAAGTAACTCCAGTTGTGCAAGCCATGCAACATGAGCATCCTCCTCACTGATAAGATTTTTTAAGAAAATTCTCAATGATGGGATCTCAACTTCAATTGGCAAGATGGCTTCAACACCATAGACTAAGGAATAGGGAGTGGCCCCTGTAGGGGTACGGATGGAGGTGCGATATGCCTAGAGGGTTGGATGAATATGGAGGTACCAATCTTGACCGGTGTTATTGACAACCTTTTTGAGGATGCGGATGAGGGTCTTGTTGGTTGCTTCTTCCTGACCATTACCCTGGGGGTAATAAGGCATTGACCAACGATGTTGGATGTGAAAGGTGTCGTAGAGGTGTTTCATGGCTTGGTTTTTGAAGGGTTTTCCATTATTGGAAAGGATGGTGGATGGGATACCATAGCTGCAGAGAATATGGTAAAGGATGAACTTTGAGATCTCAATACCGGTGATCTATGAGAGTGGCATTGCTTCCACCCACTTAGTGAAATGTTTGGTGGAAGTGATTATGAATGTATGGCCATCAGATGATGGTGGGTAAATCTCACCAATAAAGTCAAAACCCCATTGAGAGAAGGGTCACAGTGCTAGGAGGGGCTAAAGATCTTGTGCTGGAGCGTGAATCAAATCTGCATGTTGTTGGCATGGAAGGCACTTCTTTACAAATTTTCAAGCATCATGCTCTAGTGTAGGCCAATAATATCCAGCTCAGAGAATCCTTTTGGCCAGGGCCATACCATTTGAGTGATCTCCACAAACACCACCATGTACCTCCGTTAGTGTCATGTGGGCTTCGGTCTCATTCAGACATCTAAGGATGATCCCATCATACCCGTGATGATAAAGTGTATCACTGATGATAATGGAACATGCCAAATGTTGAATAAAGGATTTTTGTTGGTTCTGTGCAAGGTCTGGGGGTAGGATATTATCATGGAGATAGGTATATATGTCTTGATACGAGGGGGAGGTGGGACCTATGATATCACACACCATATTAGTCTCAGGAAAATTATACGCTGGGATTAAAAGTTGTTCGACAAGGAACTCACATTATGTCTGGTCCTTAGGCATGTCAATTAGGGAACTAGTAGTGGCCATTGCGTCTGCTACTTTATTTTGTACCTGAGGAATCTGGTCAAATTGTATGAAGGTGAAATATTTCTTGAAATCATCCACCATGCGCTTGTAGGGTAACAACTTATCATCCTTTGTGAGGAATTCATCATTAACTTGCTTGATTACTAATAAGGAATCACCAAAGACTTTCAAGTGAGTTATATGCCACTGTTTTGCAATTCGGAGGCCAGTGAGGAGGGCTTCATACTCTGCAATGTTGTTGGTACATGGGAATGCTATCTTGAATGATTTTGGAATGTAGTCACCTTGAGGGGTAACTAATAAAATCCCTACGCCTGATCCATTATGAGTGTATGTGCCATCAAAATACAGTGTCCAAGTTGGTGCTTCTATAACTATGTAAACTTCTTCATCTGGAAATTTAGTGTCCAGAGGGTAAGTATCTACTAATGGTGCCTCGACCAACTGATCATCTATGACTTATCCCTTTATGGCTTTCCGCTCCACATACTCTATGTCAAATTCGCTTAGGAGCATAACCCACTTGTCCATGTAGCCAGTCAGAGTGGTTCTAGATAAAAAATACTTCAATGGATCAATTTTAACAATTAATTTGACTGGATGGCTGAGCATGTAATGTCAAAGTTTCTGTGTGCTAAAGACTAGTGCAAGGCAACCATTTTCCATGGGGGAGTAGTTTAATTCATAGCCGACCAATGTCCGACTGATGTAGTAGATCACCCTCTCTTTCAATGATTCATCATGTTGTGCCAACAATGCCCCTAGTGCAATTGAAGTGGTGAAGATATAGAGCAGGAGGGGTTTCCCTAGAATAGGTGGCATCAAGATCGGTGGATGAGCTAAGTATTCTTTTATTTTCTCAAAACCTATTTGACACTGCTGGTTCTATCAGAAAGTGGAGTCTTTCTTCAGAGGATGAGTGAATGGCTGACACTTATCTGTGAGCTGGGCTATGAATCGACGAATGGATTGTATCTTCCCTTGGAGAATTCTTAACTATTTTAGATTGCATGGGGATGGCATGTCCAGAACAACCTTCACCTTGGAAGGATCAACTTCAATACCCCTTCGGGAGACTATAAAACCCAATAGTTTTCCTGATGTAAAGACACACCTTTTTGGATTTAGGCGCAGCTTGTAATGCTCTAACCATTCAAAGATCTTTTTTAGGATGGTAGGATGTTCTACTCATTTTTTGGATTTTCCTAACAAGTCATTGACATAATCCTCCATGATGATATGGATGAGGTCATGGAAGATGACTGTCATTGCCCTATGATATGTTACCCCCGCATTTTTGAGACCAAAGGGCATAACATTGTAGTAGAAAGTACCCCAAGGTGTTGTGAAGGCAGTCTTGTGTTGGTCCTCAGGTGAAATTCAAATCTGATTATAACTAGAGAAGCCATCCATAAGGGATAGCATCTCATGTCCTGCCATGAGGTTGACCAACATCTCAATGTTGGGCAGAGGGAAGTCATCTTTTGGGTAGGCCTTGTTAAGATCCCTAAAGTCTGTGCAGATCTGAATGTCTCCATTTGGTTTGGCAACTAGTACTATATTGGAGATCCACTCAGAGTGGTCAATTGGTCAGATAAAACCTGCATCTAGTAACTTCTCCAATTCCTTCTTGACTAATAATACTACCTGTGGATGCATCTTGTAGAGCTTTTGTTTGATAGGCTTGGCATCTGGGTGAACATCTAGATGATGAACCACTAAGGTGGGGTCTAAGCCTGGAATGTCTGAATATGACCAAGCAAAATTAATGATTCCCTCTTGGAGTAGCTACACAATGACTGGATACTCTTGTTCTAAGAGTGACTTAGCTACATAGGTGATCTTAGGATTTTCAACAGTACCTAGATTAACTTCTTGAGTCTCTTCAATTAGAATGTATGATTGAGCAGATAACTGAGTTCCCACAAGGGGAAGATGAACATTTCCATCTTCTAGCACCTCTTTGAGGTTTTTCGCCATCGGATGCATCCTTCATTTTTACTTTTTCAGGGTTAGGAAATGCCTTAGGGAGGTTTTCACTAGATGACCGCTTTTTATTTTTCTTATTCTTATTTTTGTGACTAGAGTGTTCATCCTCCCCCAATCCCATGAGGTTGACATATGTATCTACAGGAATATTGATAGGTGTGCTATCACGTAGGTCCCAATCAATAAGCTCAGGGTGACGAAGGGATATGCTAATGGTACAGATGGATAGGCATTCAAACATGGATGATAGGTCAGTGTGATCGACATCATCGTATGCACGTATGATGGATTCCTCCTCGGGTATGTATTCCAATGAGCTATCACCCATGGCAACACTATTGGAAGTATTAGACGATGTTGTAGGGAATTTCTTCTTTTTTCCATATCTGATGCCTATGTTATTTGGTATCCTTGATGTATCAATAGGTTGCAACTGCCCTTGTTATTCTTTACCTAGGCCCCTACCTTGGTAGTTATACTTCTCTGCAAACTTAGCTGACCAAGGATATTCTTCCTGAAAATATTCCTTTAGGGGAGGATCTGGTTGGGGTTCCTCTTGGTAGACCCATTGGCTTATGTCCTCTTCTGGTGCATCTATCTTGATGCTAGGGGACCTAAAAGTGGTGGTAGGGATGTTTTTACCACTGAAGATGATAGTCTTGTCTTCCTTTGGAGTAGCATGCGAATGTTGACCATACTTGTGTGGTGACAGGGGCATGGTTGCTATATTAAGAACAATATGATTTTTGTATTCACCACACCCTTTGTCAATGATCTGGACTTTTGTGACTGTAGGATCAGTGGTGGAAGATGGAGTGGTTGTTGTGGTGGAGGGTGGATTAGCGGATGATGGTTGAGATGCCCCCATTTCGACCCTGGGACAATAATGTAAATGGGGAAAGGATGCTTCTAAAGCGTGACAATATTCAAATGGTTGGGGGTCAACATAAATGGTGACCTATTGTCCATTGACCAAGAACTTTAGACACTGATGGTACGTGGAGGCGACGAATTGCATAGCGTGGAGCCATGGGCGACCAAGGAGGAGGTTATACGACAAGTCCAGATCAATGACATGATATGTGGTGTACTGAACCATAGGTCCCACTTGGATAGGAAGACTAATAATTCCCTTTGAATTCCTTTCTGCATTATCATAGGCCTTGATCGTGATGATCTGATTGCTTAAATCTGCTTGAGTATACCCCCCTATTTTATGAATTTTAGAGTACACAGATTGAGGGCAGAGCCATTATCTACCAATACCCTTTTTATTTTATGGCGAGAAACCACGACTTCGATATGCAAAGGGCGATTATGATTGACATCGATATTTGGCATGTCATTTTGGCTGAAGTGGAGTTTATAAGATAAAGCCAGGTGTCCTACCAAAGATTGGAATCATGTGGGATCAATGTCATTAGGTACATGGGTTTCCCGCAAGGCTGTGTTGAGGATTTCTTGATGTACAAGAGAAGACTTAAGAAAATCCAAGATGGAGATATGAGTGGGGGTCTTTCCTAAGTGATCAAGGATGTTGTACTGAGAGCTTACAAGAATTGATTGGGTGGGTGTGGAGGTCGTAGGGACAGTGATTTGGTCTCATTGTGTAGTAACAACACATTGAGGGGCTTTGGATTTGACATGTATCATGGATACATGAGGTTCTACCTGCTCAATGTAATGAATAATGCCCTCGTAATTGAGGGGTACATTTTTATAGCTCACATTATTTGTGTTGTTGTCTTGGGGATTATTGTTGGAGGTGCTTGGGCCTTGATTATGCTTTGGAAAGGTGTTTTGATATATCTCTAATTGAGCATTGGATGACGAAGCTTGACTGGTGTCAAATTTGATATCTCCTCGATCAATAAGATCTTGGACATAGTTCTTTAGACCTTGAAACTTATTTAAAGAGTGTCCTTTGATTTTATGGAAATCACAATATTCATTTTCCCTAAACCATGCAGGCTTGGGTTTGGATTCGTCAAGTGGCTTGGTGACAGGATACATGATTGGATAGTTGATCTGTAACAACTTATTGAAGATGACACTCAGGGGTTCTCCTAATTGAGCATACTAACATTTAGTGTTCCCTTGATTGTTCTGATTTGACTGTTGAGGAGGATGAGATGCCCCTTGTGGTACAGATGGTTGTTGTCTCTGGGATTTATTAGCCACTTGGACATGTTTAGTATCAGTGGCGCCATCATTTACTGTGTTCTTGTTCTTGTTCCAAAAACATGGCTTGTCACTGAATGACCTTTCTTTATCCTGGTTATGTATTTTGATGCGCCCTTTGGCAACAAGGGCATGTTCAAGGATAGGTCCCTTTTCCACTAGCTCCACATAAGTGGTGACAAAATGTAACCTAAAGTTATGAGCCATGTCAGGATGAGAGTTCTCCACGAAGAGGGTGACCATGTCCTTCTCTCTTAAAGGGGTTTTCATTTTGCTTGCTAATGCTTGCCACCTTTGAAGGTAGCTAGGAAAGGTTTCACCCTCCTGTTGTTTCTCTTTGAGGAGATCTAAGGGGTCAGTGTCCTCCAAATTGAAGGAGAAGTAGGATACAAATTTTTCTGACAAGTCTGCAAAATATTTTATGGACCCTCTTTCAAGGGTCATGAGCCATTCTAGGGCAATGCCTGTCAGGCTCCACAAAAACATGCATAAAAGATAATTGTCATTGTGCATAACTTCTTGACACTGGGAGTAAAACTCCTATAAGTGGGCCTTTGGATCCTTGTTCCCCCTATATTTGTTGAATTTTGGTATTTCAAAATGTTTAGGGAAGGGGATCAATGAGATGGAGGGATCAAATGGATATGGGAATATGTCCTTGAATTTGAATGATTGTTTTCCAGTCCCTACCTGAAGATCTTTCAGAGCGGCTTTAATTTCTAGCAAATCTGAGTTGACTAGCGGTGGGTTGGATGGATACAGATGGTAGGATGATAAAGGATCTTGCTGAGAGAGCGTCAGATTGTTGAGGTATGGGTTTGGATGGTGGAGTGATGACATCCCTTGTTGGTATGCCAAAGGATTTTGTTGATATGAGGGTTGTTGTTGTGAGGTATAGTACAAATTCGTTTGATAAAAATGTGAGGTAGGCTATTGAGGAGCTTGGATGTGATGTTACAGATTGACCTATTGATATAGAGGGTATTGTTGTGATTGTTGGGAGGCTGTATAAGGTGGTTGTTGTTGGAACGAATGTTGGTAATGATGATGTTGTGGTGGTTGCTGATGTGATGTGAGATGTTGCGTGGGCAGAGATGGGATGTTGTATTGTGTTTGAGCTCGTGGTTATAGGATGGATGTGAGGAAGGGGGATATGGTCTAAGTGGGAGGTCAGGGAAGATTGCTTTGCAGCTGGTATGGTGGTTGTTATGAGGAAAATAGCGGTTGGTGCTGTTGGGGTGGCTGAGATAATATAGGGGGATTTTGCAAGGGAGGTTGTTGGGTACCGAAGGGGACATTCGGAGGTGGTAGATTCGATTGGGGAGGCTGTGAAGATGCATATGAAGGTGATGGAAGGTTTATGGCTCTGGAAGGTGGAGGTAATGCAGTAAAAGGGGTGCCCCTAGTGTTGACATGAGGTGGATTTGAGGGGGGGTGCAGGTAGCATTAGTGGTTGTGGTTGTGAGACGTTTTGTGGCATGCAAAAGAAAAAAGGATCATTGGGATTAGTGGTTTGGGGAGCCCCTATGACTGAGATTGTGGGATGCGGGGGATTGCTAACAGGATACAAAATGACGTTGTCGAATTCGGGTTGATGCCAACCTTCTACATGAGGAATATTGGGGACATATGAACTACCAAGTGCATTGTGCGAACCTTGGGGGATATTAGGTGTGAAACAACCATATTTGGATAGGTCGATACCTGATGACAATTTGACACCCTTGTCAATTAAGTGAGCCAAGATTTCTTCACCATGTTTTTCAAGAAAGCGATTTGTCATTTGCACATTGATCGGGTTACTAATATGTTCCTCAAATGTAATTTCAGGCTGAATGACCATGTTTTCATCCTCGGGGGGTGATGCGTTTTGACCATTTATATTGGATTGAGATGATGTTTCATTGTGTGGATCTCGAGGGATGTTCACACTGTTATTGGGGTCTTGTGAGGCATTAGATACATTGTTCGAGTCTTGAGGGATGTTTGGTTGTGATTGTTGTTCGACCATTTTTCTCATTTGTGACTGGGTCTGAATGGGTATGCAAGATGATATGATGGACTAGGATGCTAGACTGACCTTGGTGATGAAAGGATCAATTTGATTTGATGATTGATTAGTCGACAAGGGTGTGGCTTGATAGGATTGATGTGATTTTGATGATTAATTTGCTGATGAGGATGTGGCTTGATAGGATTGATTTGATTTGTCTGAGGTGGATTGGGTTGATTGGTAGATAATGAATCGATCTGAATTGGATGATATAATGATTCAATTTGGATTGATGATTGATTAGGATGAATGATAGTGATTGGAATCTGAAACCAAATTCAAGATTGATCCTTGGTAACGCTCGGTGTTGATTAATCGGTTAGAAGGGGGGATGTATGATAACGACACCAAATCCAACTTGAGATAGAAGTGGATTGATTGGGCCAACAAGGATGACCGACTTAGGATGGATGACGATTAGAGATGAACACCTAGGTCAATCTGGATAACTGTTCTAACGAGGTTTCAATGGGATATCAATGGTCAGAAACATGGAAATGATAATCAAAACGTGGGTTCGAAATGGGTAAACGAGGACTCTGAATGGGTGAATGGATGCACAAGCTGAGGGGATGAAAATTTTAGGATGGTTAACAGGTTCCTGAAATGGGTGTACGGATGTTCAAAATGGGGAGACGAGTGATTGTGATGGTGAAACGAGGGTCCCGAATAAAAAAGCAGATAAAAAGTTGACCGATCAAGGGTCAAGTCCACCCAAGGAGCAAAAATGGGTCAACACAGGCTTGAAAGAGGTTGGTCAATAGGTCAAGTCTGCCCAAGGATGGGTTAGGTCCACCCAAGGAGAAAAAACTGATCAAATTTGATCAAAACAGGCTCTAAAGGACTGGTTTATAGGTTAGGTCCACCCCTGGATGAGGAAAAGTCCACCCAAGGAGCAAAAACTAGTCAAATTTGATCAAAACAGGTTCCAAAGGACTGGTTTATAGGTTAGGTCTGCCCCTAGATGAGGGAAAGTCTGCCCAAGGAGCAAAAACTAGTCAAATTTGATCAAAATAGGCTCCAAAGGACTAGTTTTATAGGTTAGGTTCACCCCTAGATGAGGGAAAGTCAGCCCAAGGAGCAAAAATTGGTCAAATTTGATCAAAATAGGCTCCAAAAGATTGGTTTTATAGGTCAGGTTCACCCCTGGATGAGGGAAAGTCCACCCAAGGAGCAAAAACTAGTCAAATTTGATCAAAATAGGCTCCAAAGGACTGGTTTTATAGGTTAGGTTTTCCCCTAGATGAGGGAAAGTCTGCCCAAGGAGCAAAAGTTCTTACACACAAGGGAAAATCTGGCTGTGCAGAGGTCAGGTCTGCCTATTTGTAAGGGAAAATCCAGCTATCTGTGGGTTTCACTTGAATTTTGAAAAAAAAACTAAGGCAAATGACTCAAAACACAACAATCATCAATCAAAAGGATATGGTTGAGTGAAATAAGTCAGACAATCACTAGTTTTGCACAAGAAAGACAATTCAGGAAATCACAAGCCTAAGTCTAGTAGAAAGGGTATGGTTGACAAAGTTTTCTAATCTAGGATGAACATGGTTACTAGGGAGTCCTCGATATACACCCGGTATGTGAGGCCTAAACCGTGAATACCAACCTGTTACAAGCATGAGTTGGGAACCTAAAAGGCTCAGACCAACTCTTCACATCATCCTGATACTTCACCAATTACAATGTGGTTGGATTGAGGTACAACTTTCGCTCTCCCCCCTTATATACCCTGCCAGTACGTGTGGTTGGAATCGTCCTTGGGGTGATGAAATCCCCAAGTGGGTCCTGCTAAGAAAAATAAAATGGGTGGACTCAAAGGACGTGGTAAGCTACGATTTCTTGTCACCTAGGATCGTCGAATGACGTAAGGGGATTGGATATGTCAAATAGCTCACCCAAAAAAATGATATACAAGGTTGATCGACACCTCCTAATTAAACTATGTTCCTAATTAGGGGTTAAAAACCCTTAAAGCAACTAAAAAGATTGCTAAAAATTGAAATTTTACCTTCTGGAAAAAGCTGTCTACGGTATATCCAACTGTTTGTGAGGGAAAATCTGCTTGTCTATTGGGTCAGGTCTGCCTGTCTATGAATTGTTTTTCAAAAATAGCTTCTGAAGTTTGTGGAGGGCACGCCCGCCCCTGGGAAAGGTCAAGTATGCCTGTGGAGGACGGGTCCGCCTATCTGTTAGGTTAGGTCTGCCCCTGTAGGTCAGGGCCACCCCTTTATAGGTCGGGTCTGCCCCTTTGTAACCTGTACCTGCAAAAAGTAAAAAAATAGAAAACGTGAAAGCAAGAGACCCGTTTGTGGGTCCCACCGGGCATGCCAGAAATGTAATAGGGCGAATTTAGGTGCTAGAAAATGAACAACAAAAAAGATAACACAAATAACACTAAAAACAATCTACACCTCAAGATTAGCCTAGTTGGATTCAATACAAAATAAAATGGAAATTTTTACTTTGTGTCGAATTGATCCTTTGGTTGACCCTTCGATCTTCAGTGTTGTATGATCCTTGGATGGCAAGAGATGCAAGCTAGATGATGGTATGAGGATGAGAAGATGAGTGGAAGTGGATGCAAGTGTAAAAATGGCTAAGTATGGATTCTAGAAAATTTTTGCAAGAGTTTGGCTACAATGGATGATCTCCCACAAAATGAGAGAAAAGAGGGGGTATTTATAGAGATTTTGGAATTCTCTAGGGAAATGGATGGTCAAGATTGAGCCACCAAGATCAAGATGTAGGGCCAAGGTGAGTTGAGAATTCACAAGCCCTCAAATCTTGACATGTGGCATGTGAAGTGGCTCAAAAAGGTGAAGTGGACATGAGGTGGAGTGGTAGTACATGACATGGATGAGGTACATAGTACCTTGGGATTGGGACAAGATCTCCTCATAAAGGAGGTACTTGTCCCCATGTGGGTGAGAGGACATATGAGGAATTAAAAATTCATCAAATATTCTCATGGGGATAAGAGAAGGAATTTAAAATTCCTTTAAATGTATTGGGGAATTAAATGTGAATTAAAAATTCACATGGGGAATGGAGCGCCTTGTTCAAAAAGAGATAGATTTTAATGAAGTTGACTAAGGATACATTCCATAAATGATATTGGGATTAGAGATGACCTAATTAGGTGATTAAGGTTGTGCAAGTACTTGATTAGACTAATTGATGATACATTAGAGGCAAGTGGGAGATTATGGAGGATGGGACCCTAATGATGATTAGGGGTGTGAAAATATTAATCATAAATTAATTATGACTAAGAAAGAGGGTTATATTGCTAAGAGGGATTAGAGGCCAACTTGCAAAAGTTGGAGGATGTGACAATGAGAGAGAAAATAAGGAATTTAAAATTCCCAAAGATAATATGACTAAATTAAATAAAGTGATGCATTTATTTAATTTAGAGAGGAAAGAGGGGGAAAGTAGTTATTAAATTAAATACTTTGAGAAACCTTATGTAAGTGATACAAAGGGTCTAGGACTTTGAAAGAAAACACAAAGTTATCAAGGTTTGCAAGATACAATCTCAACCACTCTTCCAGGCACTCTGATGGAGACAAAGCCTAAATGGCTCACTCATGAATCAAATCCTTCTCCAATGGTTCCAAACCATAGGAATGATCTTAAGGGGCACAATTAAACTTGTCTTGAAGGTTTCCAAAAGCCCAAACCTTTGTCTTGATCAAAATCCACTTTTCCACCTTAAGCAGCCTTCTAGCCCTATTAGGCCTCTAGCGAAGGATTTTAGACTTTTCTCTCAAACTTCCCAAAGGAACCCCAAATATAATGACTGAATGAGATGAGGTTTATGATATTACACAACATACTAAGTTCCTGATAGCACTTGTTTCAGACAAACCCTTCCAAAATCTGTTGTCTCCTCAAAAACTAGGCCTAATTAGCCCTCTTTTTGAAAGCAACCCCTCTCTAACTTTATCCCCTGACCATGAAAATTTCAACAGTGTCTCAAATTGTCTCAAAACCAAGGATTTTCAAGGTCCCAACCTTCTATGACACCTCTAAGATCCTTGATCACAAAACCCTCCATAAAATGCCTCAAAACTAGGGCTTCTTGAAAACTAACCTTCCAATCACTTCCAGAACTTGTTTATTGACTCTACACCATTAGAAAAAAATATTTGGACTATCCCAACTCAAAAACATACCCCTCCTTAAGGCATATCTTCCACTGCTATACTCTAGCCTCCATCTTCAAGCACTTTGCACTCTGAAATCTTGGTGTACACCGCATGATTCCTCTTTCTTGCACTTTAGTTTGTTAGATTGATATGATACAGGTTAATTATGATCCATTTCATTGGTCTTAGTCATATATTCCCATGAAATGGATCATTCATCCATGAAAAACCCTCAAACTAGAGGAAAATCTGTGTTTTCCTTGAGGATAGTCAATATAAAATGCAAAGAAATTAATTATTACTGCTTTCAGAGCCTTCAATGGTGTTAAAACATGTAAACAAAAACTCCTAAAGCGTCCTACTAGACATAAATTCAATACAAATCAAGTACTCATCAAAAGAACACAATAAAATGTAAGAAAACTGTGTTTTTTCACTATTTCCTGTAGCAGTCCGTACAGTCACCTCTCCAGTTGATCAACTTCCATACAAATGATTATTTTGGGGTTATAGATCAATCCCCCAACTTTCCCAACCAATTAGAGTTGGTTTTATTACATTAAAGTTGATTAATCGCCTAAAACTCACTTACCCACCCAAAACACAACTAACCGTTGGAATTCAAAAATTTGAATTTCCAAACTTTATTTATTGATTTGTATTGACTAAAAAATATCTATCCTTTAACATTTAAGCTTAATTGATCTAATTAAAACATTATAGACCTACCTACACCCTTTGGACACTATTGATCCACTGACAAGGTTTTTTTGGTCCTATGGTCCTTTCAGGACCCTTAGGACTTTTGATATTTCCATTACCTTTATTCATCCCAAATTCCGTTATAGGCTCCAAGACATGATAATTGATGCTCTGATATGATGGAAAGGTCCTCCTGACCCCTACACACTTCTGATCCTTGAAGAGCTCCTTGAAGGCCTTGGGTGCTCCTGCACCAGTAAGATACCAAAATATTAATTAAATGAATGATTTAATTAATACTGGCAAAGAGGACGATTTAAATGAGAAAATGGATGATTAAGGAGATGAATTTGACCATATGGAAGTGGTCAAATTTGGATGTCTACACATTCAACTAATCATACTTGTTACCTTCCAAGGAATTCCTAAACTAGAATTGCAAAATAAGATTAACCTATAATTGATACAAAGTTTCATTCATTCACAATGCAAGCTTTAATAGTAGATTTCAAATCATCATTCAAACAAAACATAAGATAAAATTTCATTCCTTGAAAGCTTTTCAAATAAAATGATTAACCCAAAATGAATACCATTCTAGAGCATAATATAAAGTAGGTTTAAATCTAGCTGCTCCTACTGTCAATGAGACAGATAAGCAACATTTACAAATCTGGCAAGATCACCAGTGTACAAATAACCATGTCTTCAAATTCTCCTACTATGCTAAGAAAATTAGGAAGATACATCACCTCCTCCTACTGCTGCAAAAATATGTCTAACTTACTTAAGAACCCTAGCTTGCTTTCTTGATATCCCATCCTCTACCTTTCTGCCTCTACTCTAATCCTTTTCTAACTCTTCTAACCTTTCTTCTTCTCCTTTCTAACCCTTGTTCTAACTCTACTCTAACTCTTCTAACACCTTCTAACATTTTTTTAACCCTTACGAAAGAGGTGAAACACCATATTTATAAAACACGTCAGATGCGTCGACCTAATTTTTAGGGTTTACAATAAGTCAGTTGTAGAATTAGTCAGCCCTAGAAGAGTTGAAAAAAAAAGTCAAACATGCATTAAATGCAAGGGCACCAACTAGATCGGCCCAGGATCTCCCACATAACTCAGACCAAAACGCATGAAGAAGAGACAAAGCGAAACAATGAGGAAGCATGAATTTTGATGCAGCTTTGTATTAACTGCTTCCCCCACATCGCCCATACCTTGTCCCAATCTGGCCTTCATCACCAAGAATGTCCTCTGCAAGCTATTTGCAAGTGGCATAGGTGAAACCCTAGTTCTCCATTCAATAGCATTAATATCATTCTTCAGTTGCCTCATTGCATTGTCCTAGTCTCTCCTGAAACCTCAAACTAGATTGATGTCATCTTGCCTTCAGGAATCCTACTCTTTTCGTCTAGCTTCATTCTTTCTTTTCTGCTACAGGGATGGAGGATCCTCTATGTCTCTCTTAGCATTTCCAGCTGCTACCTTGCTAGACTTAGCCTACATTTATCAAACACCAATGTGAGAATCCAAATGTTGACAACATTTTCATCCAAGTGTTAGCTTAAAATCATGATAAAACCATTAAATTAGCCATTAAGCATGAACAATGGATCATCAAAATGAACACAAGCAACATACAACAATGAAAGTCATGAACCTAAAGAAAGATATGTTTAAGCATTCATCATTAGATTTATCAATTTTATCCAATTTCTTAAATTCCACAAAGCATAGTAAAGAATTCAAAAAAATTGGGCCGGATTGGAATTCTGTGGATGACTCAGAACTCTGAACTTTGGAAAACTTAAGAAAATCAGGAAAATCAGGCTAGAATGGAGAATTATGAAGTAGGCATAAGGTTCACCAATAGATCATTTGAATGAAGAAGGAATGCATATAACATTGTTAAATTCATCAAAAAAAGCATGGAGTATCAAGCATTCATCTCCTAAATCATTCCTGTGTCAACAATTTCAAGTCACTCGAAGCTTGGCAGAAAATCCAAAAAAAATCCGACCTGACCAGAATTCCGCGAATGACTCAAAACTCTGAACACCAGCATATTTCTAGGAAACCAAAGGAAACAAAGAAAATCCAATCGGGAAGGAAAATCCCGAGGTTGATAGAAAACCCAAAAATTGACAATCCAACACGAACTTGCTCAAATTGACCGAAGGTCACAAATTTGAGGACCTTGGGCACAAAAATAGTTTAACATGAGCCTCCTACAGATCTTCTTCGAATCCTAGGCTCAATTGAAAGCAAATCAAGATGAAATGGCGATGCCCTAGGCATGAAACCCTAGATTTTAACCACGAACGCATAGGGCAAGCCATGAAATGCCCAAACACACAGGAATTCGAACTCCAGGCAAGATCATAATGTTTTATAGCACAACAAGATTGGACATCTCAACTCAGGAGAATGCAAATGATAAATAAAAATGGCATAAAGCTCCAAAAATCAAACAAGTTTAGAAACCCGACGGCAAGGCAAAAATTCAGAAAAATCCGACCTAGGAAGAATTCTGTGAAGGCTAGAAATCTCTGAACTGCAGTGTAAAATAGGCCAAGCTAGACTTCAGGCGCAATCCAGGAAAATACGAATGGGGTGGACAATCCCGAACTGGCTCAAAAAACTGAAGAACAGAAATGAAACCGGAGTTTGCAAGAAATCTGGGAAAATCCAGATGGATTGAAAAATCCCGAACTAGGGAAAAAACCCAAACTTCACCCAAAACACAATATTTTCAATATGCAACTTGGGGAAAACACTTGGGCAAGCAAGATAAACACATTAAGCACATGCCAAGGCAAAACAAAACCTCAAAATCGAAGGGGGAAAAACACAAAGAGCGAAAGCAAGAGAGGGTCCCATTTTAATCAAATTTAAAATGGGGTGGTTATGCAAGGCATAACAAGTATACATGTCAAAACATAATTTTATGCAATAGAAAGAAGTTCTTGCATTGAATAGCATAGCGTATGTGAAGCATTTTAGCATTTCCACTAGAAGCATCATATACAAATATTGAGATAGATTCAAGATTAATGCATGTGCAAAGAAATGACATATGTGTTTCATAATGAAATGCATACTCATAGGAAGGTGTATGTGCAGAAAAGGGAGACACATGTAACTACATTGATTTGGTATATCTATTCATAAAGTGGTACATGTGTAGAAGAACAGGTATGGATTCCTTTTTGAAAAAAATGGTATGGTTTTTAGTTGGATGTAGGAGTGATTATTAGTATTGATTGTGTGGAAGAGATAGTCACATGTGCTATAGATGAAGATGATGGCAATGAGGAAGATTAGGGTTGCTTGGAGTAGTGCATTTTGTGATCTACACACCATAAATGCTCTACATTTTAGGTCATAGATCTATGCTAACAACACTTGTTGAGAGGTGGTGTAGTGAGATGAGAAATATTTTCCATCCCACCAAGAGATCACCATCATGTTAGAGGTTTCATGGTAGATATTATGAATTTTGGCTGTTAAGATATTCTCTATCGTAGTTCGCAGGAAGTAAACAATAAATGAATTCCAAAATAATGGGCTTCATCCATTTTGCTCCAAGTGTCATAATTTCAAATCCTCCCACTCTAAAGGTCAAATTATGTGCAACCATCTTGTGTGGGTCACCTAGTTTATTGCCACCAACACTTTAGAGTTATCTCCAAGTTCAACAAAATTCATTACTTATGAGAACACTAAGGCCCTATTGTTAGAAATATTTAATCCTCATTAGAGGATGTCTGCCCCCATGTCAGATTTTTTGGGGATTACTATAAGCTTCCCCAACATATACCTATAACTAGTTGACTTGCAACAATTGATAGTATTAGGTGATTTTGAATTCAAAATGAAGCACTCATTTTTGAGCAAGCAAAAACAAGACAAAAGGGAATGCATTCGTTGGTTTTAGATGTAAGTTTTATTTTTGTATTTTGTGGAGACCCTATAGAAATAGAAAGAATGTTCAGTACAAAACAAGGAGATAGCATAAGGGAATTTTTATTAGATGCAACAACCAGTTACAACAGAGTAGCAATTTAAAAACAACAGTTTCAACACTGCAGTAAGCAACAGTATAGGTGTGAGTGTAACACCATTGTATTGGACAATAGTCCAAATTGTTTATGTTTTATTTTGTAGTGTAAACAGAGCAAGCACTCTATAATTTTGGAGTGAAAAGAAATATATGAAAATGAATGTAGGGTCAAACCACAATAGTGGTTTACGAATTTTATAAGGAAGGAAATTTGATTTTTCTTCCTTTCCCCATACTCAATGGGTTCGGTCAAACTCTATGGTTTGACCAAACTATCTTTTATGTTTGACTGAACATATGTGTTTGGTCAAACCATTCATTTGATCGAACCCTAAAACACAAACAAAAAAAATTAATATTTTAAGGGGTTCGGTCGAACATGGGTTCGACTAGACCCCCTCAAATAAGGCATAAAAAAAAATCCAAAATTGTCACTGTCATTTTTTTCTTTTTTCTGCTTTCCCTTTGCTCTGTGTGTGCGGTGAACGATGAACGTGAACATCAAATGGTGAATGATGAACATGAACATCAAACAGAGAATGACAAACTCGACTTCATCTCTCTGTCAAATGACAAACTTTGATTCATCTCTCCATAGTTCATCAACCCGACTTGCATATCTCACTAGGTTTGTCAAATTCAAATTTCATAGACTTCAAAATGCGTTTGTTAGTTAAATTTCTAAACCTTAAATGCAAAAAATTTCAAATTTGTTGATTTGAAACTACATTTGTTTGAAAATTTCTAAAGCTTTTTCAACATACACTATTTCTATGATACATTTCTACTCTTTCAAAAAATTAACATGCCCTGTCTATGCTTCCACATTTTTCATACATTTCTACTAGGGAACCTCCAATTTATTTGAGGCATTATATCAAATAGTTCATTAACAAATTTATTTGAGGAATTATATCAAACAGTTCATGGTAATTTTTGATGGAGTATGATAGAAATAGTGTTTCCATTGTATGCACCCTATATCAAACAATTCATTAACAAATTTATTTGAGGAATTATATCAAATAGTTCATGGTAATTTTTGACGGAGTGTGATAGAAATAGTATTTCCACTGTATGCACCCTATATCAAACAGTTCATTAACAAATTTATTTGAGGCATTATATCAAAAACACTATTGGAAATTTATTTGAGACATTATATCAAAAAAACTATTTCTATCATACTCCATCAAAAACACTATTAGAAATTTATTTGAGGCATTTTATCAAATAGTTCATTAACAAATTTATTTGAGACATTATATCAAACAGTTCATGATATAAAGTTTAGGGTGCATACAATGGAAACTTGGATAAAATTCTTCATATTTTTCCTTTGAGTCTTATGAAATTACTCCAAAAATGGTTGGTGAACTAAATGTATGAATCAAAGAATAAATTTAGAGGAAATAAACTAGATTGTTTGAATGAAATGTATAATAAAATAGTTCTATTAGGATTAGAAGGAATGAAGGTATTATTAAATTTTCTATTTTACAACTCAAAAGAGAATAAAGAAAAGGGTGTGCCTTGTTTGTTGTTAATTTTTATTTAGTAAAAGTGAATGAGAACCATTCAAATGAAAATAAACCTCCATTACAAAAGTCTTAGGATGTCTAAATCCTAGAATGAATTCCTCATGTTTCCTCCTAAATGGGTGTTTTATTTTTTAATAGAGTTCATGCATGAATTAGCCCCTATATCTAGAGATCCCTATCAAACAAACACTTCATATTTGCATGAATTAAAGGATTGAACCTAAATGACATTTTAAAGAAAGGATTTATATGTTCTAGTGTCTTGTCATGGGATGCTCCAACTATTTTTATGAAAAAGAAAGATAAGACACTTTTCCAAGTTGTCTTGATTATGTATGTTCAATAAATAAACAATTAACATTAATATCCACCACCTAAAATAGATGACTTATTTTACTAATTGAGAGGGGTGGCCATATTTTAAAAAATAGGTCTAATATTCAATTACAATTAGCAAAGAATAAAGGAGGAATACATTCATAAAACTACATTTAGAACTAGGTATAGGACATCAAAATTATATGTTTGAGGCAATGCATATAAGACACCCATATACAAAATAGTACAAAAGAAAGAGAAAAAATGTAAAGAATGTGTGCTTGTAATCTATACTTGAGAGCATTAAAATTTTGAAATTAAACATAAAGAATAATAGGATTTATAAATTAAATACATGAGGCTATTATATAATATCAAAAAAGACTATTTTAAAGTTTAAATTATTTATATTTTAATTTTAGGGTAAATACTTTTGGTTGAATTTATGAATTAGAAATAGAAATTTTGAAAGGGCCCCACCCTTTTACAAAGACCAATAAAGAGACAAAAAATGATCAATCATATTGGCATGGAACAACAACAAGAAAAATATAGTTGTAAGTTAGAAAAATAACATCCAATTAGAAATACTCCACAAATAGTGGCAATGTATCTAATAAAGAGGGTCATTTTCCGAAAAACATTAGTAGATCTATCATTTCACAACTTGAATCCAAAATTCTTCAAGGAACTATATCTTATTGTGAACCTTATCCTTTTCCATGAATTCAAACCTAGTTAAGGTTTGTAATGGAGTTTCCATCTTTAGTTTCCAAACTTGAGACCAAAGGGAATAAAGGGTTCCTATAATCTTCTAAACTTGAACCTTCTTCATATTTTTAAATTATTAGAAGAAATGCCAAGAGGTGAATGTTGCAATTCAAGAGAATGGTAGAGGCAATGAACTCCAACTAATCCATCTATAACATGATTCTTGTCTCTACCAATCTCCTCTAAATTTCTCTTAACAAGACCTTCTAAATCAATCATGTCTACAAGAGGACCAAGCACCCCTAGATTATGCTCAAAGGGAGTCTCAACCAAATCCCAAGGTAAACAAGGCTCCATCTCATCCTTATGCATTTTTTTCAACCTTTCCTTCCTCTAAAATTCCTAAACCTATAAAATACATAGCTATCTACACATGACAACATGGTGAAAACACAAGAAAATCCTATAGCATGACATGTTGAACCCAACTAACCAAATTCAAAAATAATTTAATCTATAAGTATAAATAGTTTGATGGTAGAAACTTTATACATATAAAAATATGATAAATGTGTGATTATTTTTCTTTCCACTCTATATATTTTTGATGTGCTTGGCTATATAATTGAGATGATTCACTCATAATGTAATGATACAAATTTAGTATGTATGAAAGAAATATTTTTGAGACATCAAACTACCATTCTACATAACTCTCACGTGGAAATAAGAATATTATTTTATTTTAACTAAAGAAATTGTGTGTACTCTATCTTGAAAATTAGTAATTAATTTTGAATTATATACTTATAATTTAAAATAAGAGCATCCTTTGTAACATGGAATAGATAGGTTAATTTTAATGAAATAAAATATGTTTTTATATTAAGAAAAAATTATAAATATATGGAACTCATACATTGAGAAATTGACTAAGATGTAACTCTATATGAGAATTAAGATGCTGGAATAATTTATATACCTTCTTTCAATAATTAACATTAGAAATTAATACTTGGCTCATATTGTATACCCACCTCCCAATGGTCTTGGAATGGATGCATTTAGATGGAGAAGGATTTCAAAAGGCTCATGGTACTTGTGGACCCCTCAAAGGCATGATATATAACACATGAACTTTATTTATGAAATTTGGTCTTTAGTTGTTGGATTCTAGTATGAATGTTATCTATAAGGTGGAATTCTTAGTTGAGACTCTCAACCTTCCATTGTTGGTTTCTAGTGTGATTATACAATATGCTCGCCAAACTATATTAATTTCTAATGTTAATTATTCAAAGAAGATTTTGTTTCATAAGAAGAGACCTATGTTGACATATTCCAAGGCATGTTATTATCCACAATGCATGAAACTTCTTCACATCTCTACCAAGTTCTAAATAGATATAGATCTGCCATTTCCATGGAGGAGATTGATGATTTAAAAATAAAATATCATGCCATTTCTTTCTTGAGAAGTCATGTTTGCATTCATGATTTGCAACTTCCATCTTCATCCAAAAATAAATTTTGTTATCGTTATGTGCTTGATATTAACAAATCAAAACCTTCATTTGAGCATGATCGCCAACACAAAGGTAAACAAGTGGAAACAAAAGAAAGCTCAGTTAATGGCTTTCAGCATGTTGGTGGAAAATCTGCATCTTTTTGAAAGTGGCTTCCTAGCTTATCAGTCTTATGTTTAGTAAGGTTTTGTAATCTCCATTGTGTTATGTATTTGGGTCATGGGTATATCTAGTATGATGTCTTCTTTTGGGTATTTTGGGTGCATAAGAGAATGTGCATATGTACTTTATGTATTCAACCAATGTGATTTTGTAATGTTGTAATCAGACAATTGGTCATTTGTACTAGGACCTCACTGGTCTTTTTGATATTTTGTAAAATTTGTTACTTGAACTACAACTGGGGTTTTCTTGCTGGTTCTTTCCCGCTAGTATGTCTGCCTAACCAGCTATATGTAAAATATTATATATAAATAAAATTATAAGTGATCTCCCACTTTTGCTTAAAAAAAAAAAGTTCTTGTAAATGTCCACATCTTTTTCCTTGACATAGTTGCTATTTCTTAAAAGATTTCTTATGATTTTTCATAATGTTGGTCAATAATTTACTGTAAATATTCTATAGTCATGCTCTTAAATGTCATAAGAATATGTCATAAGAGGGCTTCATCTTATAAAGCTATAATGATTTTATATGCTCTTAGAACACCTTAGACATCTCCCTTGAAGCATTCAACAAATGACAAATAACTACCAACACAAAGTGAGATGCCTTATTTCCTAATTATATGAGGAAAAAATAAAAAATCAAAATGTTAGGATGCAAGGTTGACCCACCTTTCCCAATACTTGGCTAAGATTATCATCTATTGAGGAGTGGATCCCAAAACAATTGTTCTTAGTGCTTACTACTAATCCAAGGAATACCTATTCATTTTTTCTTTATTGTATGCCTAATGACTCCTCATCTCAAGTTAAATTGTGGGAATGGATTTTTATGCCCTCCCTATGACTAAATGGCTACAAGGAGGTGAATATGATATGGTGGAAAAAACCAAGATACAAGTTGGTTTAGTTCTCATAAACTCTCTAAAAAATAATTGAATTCCTACATCCTAACTAGAAATACCATGAGGGGTTTAGATCCCATTTTAGACAAAAAATATTCTTATACTGATCACTAGTTCACTTGGACCAACTAAAGAGATGGTGAACTAAGGGAAACTTAGTTGTATTGATAGATTAAAACTTAGTTATTTCTCTTTCCATTGTCCCCTCTCCACAAAACACCCTTATTTGAGTAGATTCTATTAAACCTATCTCACATATCACCTCCCAGTTCTTTAAACTTTTCAAACTTCTTATTCCTCATACCTAATAATCTATCCTTAAAGCTCAACACTTCCCACCTCAATCAAATTGATCACCTTGCTTCCCTAATATCCCTTTGGTTGATGTTCCTAGAACTCATCAAAATGGTAAGTGGATACAATTGTGGAATGATGTGATTAAATCTATTGCACTACCTTACTATGATCTTACAATAAGAATATGGCTAGAGAAGGAGATCTAGAATGGAAAAAAAATGTGAATCCAAATAGAAAAAAAAAACTTGTTTTGGCTTTAGCACTTACTAATAACTTTTCTACAATGAGTGGTTGCTTCCGTTGAAATAAAACTTAGAAGATTTGAAATTAATTGTGGTAGAGGATCTCAATTAAGAGATAGGCTACATTGGATGAAAGGATATAAGGGATACACATTATTTTTTAGTTATCTCAAACATATTTACATTATCAAGAGTGGATAATATCTATCATTGATCAAAAGAGGTAGTTCCATGACAACTCTAATAATATTAAATCCATTTTCCTCCAACATTACAAATAATTTTTAATTGATCCAGTTGAAGGAGATCCACGTCAAGATATAGCTGAGGAATTGATTGGGACTTGCATACCCAAAATAATTGGTCTTAAAAATAGGCTCATTTAGATAATTTATGCACCCTTGAGGAGGTTGATATTTGATTGAAGGATTTGAATAATCAAAAAGTCCTGGAATAGATGGTTTAGCTACAAAATTCCTTAAAAAAATATGTCCATTCATTAAGGAGGACTCTATGAGGTATAAAAAGTAGCTTTATGAAAGGGATCCATCATTTAAATTCTAATAATCAAGGGTTGATAAATTAATTCCTAAAGGAAAACTATGTTTTTTTATCTGAGGGTGGATACTAATTACTCTTCTTAATACCTCCTATAAGATTACAGTTAAATCCATAGCTAAAATAATTGAACATATGACACAAGAAATTGTAAGACTATAAAAAACTATATTTATAAGAGGGAGATTTAAATTATAAAACTTGAATCTTTTTAAGGTATCTCATTAGATTCTACTTACTCTAACTTAAATTTAAAAAACAACATTAAAATACACAAAAAAAATTTCAAAGACATAATAAATTATTACAATATTATTTAAAAATCTAATTGGAATGAACTGTATGTTATAGTAATAAATATTCAAATTTTAAATCTATGAAAATATATATAACCAAATGATCCTTAGTTTTCATATATAATTTGTGATGAGAATGTTGAATATTATAATTTTTTAGGCCAATCTTTAGGCACTAATTCACCATTGTTAAAATGATCCTTAGTTTATTCATTGTTTTCTTTATGATTATAATTTTTTTCAATTTCTATTAAACCAAACTCAAAATAATGGTATAGGTTAAGATTCTTGTTTTTATCATAAATAGAAGTTGTATAAATTGTTAAATTATATATTTTTTAACATATATAAAATGTATGGTTGGATTCTAGTGAGATATTTATAACAAGTATGCAATATATTTAATCATATAATTATTTTTGTAATAGAGATGAATAATTAAATAAATACTATAACAATATATAAGAGTTAGATAAAATAATTAAAATTAAATATATTAATAACAAATAGTGATACTATTATTGAGGGTAACATAAAGGGGGGTCATCATACTAAAATAAGTCGCAAATAAAATCACCCGAGTAAGAAAAGTATTTTATTGATAATCTTATTAGGGATTCTAAGATGGTAATAAAAGTTTTGCAAGAAACAATGAGTTGACAAATAATAGTGTTTATGTGCTATGTAAACATGATATCACTATCACATTAACATTTCTATTATGAGTAAAGCTTAATATTATTTGTGAGTAATAAAATTGATAGAATGTTTGTATTAATTGTAGCTCTAGAGAGCCTTAATATCATCGAGTATTGTTAATACTCTTATCAATATTCATATCGATAGTTACCTTAATACTAATGTTAGCATACTTAACCTTATTAATGATCATCAATAATTGGATAGAATTTTTGGAAAAACCTTTTATAGATGTTGAAATATGAGAGGAAAATAAATAAATGAATGCAAACCATATAATTATTCATGTTGTTATTACCTTCAAAAGTTACATATTCAGTACTTTAAATGCCATCATTGGGTCATGAGGAACTATCCTAATAATCATAATACCATATTGACCTTACTGTCAACAAGAAATAGAAGTAGGAACAACTCATTGTGGGTTACGATGACATAACCATTATAATGAGAATATTATTAGTGTAACCATTAAATTGTGATACTTGCAAATTTAATATTTAAAGTATAGTTAATAGTGAGAGATGCATTAATAATAGTATCACATTAGCAAGTTAAACCGACAAATTAATTAAGGAAAGGATGTTAATTCTATTGGTGATGGTTATTGTTGCATCATAAATGCTTAAAGCATTAATTAGTGTAATTAAAGGATTCAAAAAAAAAAATTATTGGGTTTTTCTAGTGAAAAATTATGGGCATAACAATTATATATTTTTTAACATATATAAAATGTATGGTTGGATTAGTGAGATATTTATAACAAGTATGCAATATGAAGTCAAACTTTATTAGATTTGATTCTTAATAAATTATTTTTAACGATTCAATTTATAGCTTTATGCAATCTATAAGTTTAAATAGTTTGATGGTATTTAAACTTTATACATATAAAAATATGGTAAATGTCTGATTATTCTGCTTTCCAATCTATAATTTTTTGATGTTCTTGGCTATATAATTGAGATGATTCACTCATTATGTAATGATAAAATTCATCCTCATATGGAATATTTTATATTATCTTCCATTAAATTCATCCTCTTTATGAGATTCTTATGGAATATTGATATTCTAGTGTGAATTCTTAATTTTATACATATCTTAACTAGATAAATTTAGGTTCAATGAAGGCAATAAAACTTTTTTTTCACTTACATAATCCTATTTTGAAGTTAATTTATGTTAACAACTATTAGATTAGATATTTTTATCCCCAATTATTTTCAAATAATTTTACACTAATCTTTTTTTTCTTATTCTTTCTTTCATTGTTTCATTTAAAATTTGAACCATTTAAGGATGCTATGTTATAGATTATAGTTGTCTTCCAATTCTTTCTAAATTGTTAATGGTATGAGAATATTATTGATGAGTAGATGAGTTATTAGAACTATTTTAGATAAATATATTCTCTATATCTAGATATATTATTTACCAAGGTCTCATTGCTTCTTTAGGTGTACATACATATATAACATGGAAAATGAAGATGTTCCACCTGCAGATTTTTTTTGTTGGAAATACCACTAATGAGATTAAAAAATTGAGAGATTCCTTAGCACAGGGTGCAAACCCAGGGATATGTAGTGAACCATGCATGTTAATATTGCATAGTCTAGAAAAACTAAAAGATGAACTTGAGAGGACTAGTGCATATTCCCCAGATAGAGTAATTGCTATTCTTTCCTGCATGCGGGAAGAAGTACATGGTGACATTCCCCTTAAAAAAATACAAGATAGTGTCACCAAAGAAATGATAAAAACCACTTGTTTTCTATTTTATCAAAATGTGTGTAAGGTTAGGGGATACTAGGTCACTAGATGTGTTGATCATGCTATGGCCTCATTGATCTACCCACGATTTCTCACAGCACATGGTATATACCCCAACAATGAAAAGATTCCATTGTATTTTGTTCAACAATTGTATGCTGAGGTCCATTTGGGCCTCAAAGCTAACTACCTGGACATTCCACCATATGCTGATCAGAGGCATGGTAGGATTGCTGATAGGCCCACCTATCGTCGAGTAGATAGACCACCCCCAGTGTGTAGGGTATTGGTTGGTGAGAGGTCTCTTGCTCTCACCCCAACTCTAGCTCCCATAGCAGATGAGGTTGTCGTTGCTTCCCAAAAGGAAGCAATTGACACTGTAGGTGACATTGCGGCTACCACCACTAGGATATCTGATGATCATGTAGGTCAATATTTGATGTCTAGAAATTCCCGATCCACACCATTTTTAGCACAGTGGACCACCATGGATCCTTTTACAGTGGTCAAAATCCCTACTCCTACACAACTTGATGCACTTATAGGAGATATGGCACACATGACTCTGCATTGTTTGGCTAAGGACCTATTGGAGGCATATGCCCACATTGCATCAGACAATGGGATCAGTATAGAGCATGTTAGAGATCATTTGAGATGTAGAGGTTGTTCAGTTCTAGGATCCCATCACTCTCAGATGAGCACTAGTGTGCATCAGGATCCACCTACAGTTCATTCGGCAGCTACACAGACTATGAGTTTTATTGATATGTTGATTGGTTCTGGTTCATCATCGTCGATGCCATCTCACCTTCATAGTCCTCTACATTCATCATTTTTGGCATGACATGGGATAGATCGGATGGATACAGATATTGATTTTTCGCTTGACCATTTGGTGGATATGGTGGAGGCGACCATTTCAGAGGACTTAAGTCATCCGATATCAGATGATGTGCATGTATGTGTGCATGTGCATGTTTCAATTCTTTTTTCATTATTTTTAATTTTTTTTTAACTAGATATTCATGTAAGTTGATATATATATGTATATATATTGTTATAGGTGGACATACCTCATATCACTCCTAGCCTTGGTCCAGATCGCGTGCATGATCAATGTGACTCTGTGGATGAATCTGCTGCTAGTGGACATGTGAGTTTTACATTTTTATATAATCACATGTGTATATGTACATGAAATATTTATGTATGCATAGATCTAGATTGATATTTAAAAATACAAGTTCATTTAAAAATAACTTTCATAAAATTTATTTAATATAAATTATATGTATTTAACACATACTATACACAATTTTATTTGTAGGGCTCAACACAACCATCAAATTAGGACCATTCTCATTCAGATGGCCATTCGACTAGGAGTAGACATTCATATTAGGCCATGCACACTAGATTTATGATCTTTACCACATGTATTTGCTTATACATGATGATCTTTAGTATTTGAGATTTGATGATCTCTAACTTACATTTGCTTATATGATATACATACATTTGCTTATTTGTTGATCTTTAGTATTCGACATTTGATGATCTTAAATTTACATTTTTCTTATATGATATGTACATATATTTTCTTATATGATATATACATACATTTTCCTCTTTTCTTATAATATGTGTTATGTTTATATGTATTGAATCCCTTTACATGTATGTACATGTGTTTGCTTATGGTTTAAATATGTTTACACATAATATATGTGTGCATTTGCTTTAAATATTCAATATACATACATGTTTTCTTATTTTATGATCTCTTACAACTTACATTTCCTTATATTCAATATACATTTGATCTCTAGTAGAATTTTAGGGAAATCAATGCCACTTTATAATTAAGTTCATTCATGTTGATCACAATAAATATTTTTGAAAAAATTTAAGCAACATGAACCATTGAGTTGAGAACAAGATATAATCTTTTTGACAAGTAACTTGAAATTAAATTCAAATATAATTAAGAAAATTCAATTCAAATTATACCTATTATACATTTTTGACAAGTATCTTGAAATTCAATTCAAATATAATGAAGAAAATTTAATTCAAATTATACCTCTATTATACATTTTTGAAAACTAACTTCAAATTCAATTCAAATATAATTAAGAAAATTCAATTCAAATTATACCTCTAATATACATTTTTGACACTTTAACAAAATTCTAAAATTACTAGATATGTTGTGCATACCTATGAATTAAATAACAACAAACTCCACAATGAAATAACTTGTTTGTTTACTACTTGATTCATTTAAACTAGGATCTAGTTATTCCATGTACACTAGAATAATTTTTTTCCCATCCTATATGCATATAAATAGAAGCTTATTTTTCATTATTTTGGATATCAAATTGCAAGATTAATTCTCATTTATATCACTTGGAGCACAGATTTTGGAGAAGTTTTTGCACATTTATCAAGGAGGAAAATATTGGAGCTCGACAACTTTTAATTTTTATCAATCTAGGAAAAATTTGGAGGATAATTTAACTAAGTTGGTAGAGGAATTGTTTTGAGTCATCTTTAAGTTGAAGAAGAAAATGGGACAACAAAGAAAAAGAAAAAATGCGTCTCAACTAAAATTGTCAAAAGAAGAACAAAAGAGGCGTGAACAAAACTTGGAAAATTATCATAGAAAGAAACAAGGTACATGCTTGTTTCTTCTCTCTCTCACCCTCAAGTGTGTGTTTAGGACTTTTACTTTGAAAAAACATGAGTAGTCATTTGATGGGATGGAATCCATAATTTCCATTACTCCACCCAATAATTTGGTTAGTACACCTAAACATAAATTTGTATGTGCGTACATTTTGCATTGGCTTTCTTATTAGAATTAGAAATGTTTAATGTATGACCATTTTTCAACTTACAATACCCCAACTTAATATGTACTCTTAAACTAAAATATTGTACATTAAATCCTTCCCTACAAATCTTACACTTATCTTTTACCAATACCTTTGTTTAATGTTTCTGTCATCACATTATCATTGTTGAGTATTGCATCTACACAATTTTCTCTTTACTTTGTTCATGAAGAAAATGATAGTGTACTTCAATACATGCTTAGTTCTCCAATGAAACCTTAAATTTTGTGTCCCTCACTATGCCACTTTGATTTTCATAATTTTTCAACCACATTAATTATTTTATGGCTTTGCAAATTCCTATATATTCTAACTTTGCACTTTGAAAGAAACCATTATTTTTTCTTAATTATTCATGAAACTACACCTTCATGTACAATGAAGTAGCATTCTAATGTTGATATTTGGTGATCAATATCCCCTATCCAATCTACATTGCAACATCTAATTAGCTTAATATTTTTCTAAACTCCCATTGAATTTAATCTAATGATCAATAGTTCCTTAAAAATATTTTTTAAATATTTTAATAAATTCCCAATTCTAAGCTCTAGAATTATTTGAAAATTAGAACTCAAATTATACTTAAAGCCAATGCAATGTCAGGTTTTCTAGAGACTAACACATGTATACATCAAAACTCAAGCTATACGGTGCCAAGGAATAATAGTTATATATGATAGATTATTCTTTAAATTATGTCTTAACACATTGTTTTGAAGGTTTCTAACCAGCATTGCACTTGAATGACTATAAATACTTTTAAATTTCCTCAAGTCATTTTGGTCATGCAAGTTGCAATGTTTATCTGATCCTTGACTCCAATTCCTTAAACCAATTCTTTTTGTTTCGATATTTGTGTTTGGTTTTAGTTGATTATTTGGGTTGTGTTTTATGTCCCATAAATTTTTAAGTTTTTTCATCTTAGCACATATTGGAAATTTATTTGAAACCTTGAAACATCCTATAGCCCAATTGTGTTGGGGTTCTTTGAATCACCTTATTATAATCTAAGGGTTTCCTTTGATATATCACTAGCCTAAAAGTTCTAAGTCATTTGTATGCATAATCCTCAAAATTTGATGCTTGGCATGGAATTTGACCTATGTGTATCTTATCCTTGGATATGCATTTATGGATTTTTTTTCATACACGTGCATGTAGTTTTTTTGTGTCTTTGGTCTTTGGTCTTTTCATCACTTCAATGTTCTCAAATTATTTTTATGTTTTATGCTCTAGGGATTCCTCAAGTTGGAGTCGAGCCAAATCTAGATATTGGATCAAATGAACCTATTGAAGAGCACATGGACCTTGAAGTTAGGGAGGAGACCCAAGTTCAAACAATGCTTGTTGGAGAGGGGTCAAGATCACTTCCTTCTACTGGTATGGATGAGCATATAAAACTAGCTCAAACTTCTCTCACTTATAGCATCATGTTTTATCAGTTTGTTTGCTTGCATACATAAACTTCACTTATATAACATCATCTCCCACTTTTGTTTGCAAAATATTTTGTGACATGTAGGAAGGGCTCAACAATCAGGAAGTTTTCATGCTCAAGTCGAGCCAAATCTAGACATTGAATCAAATGAATCTGCTCAAGAATGCATGGTCCTTGAAGATAGGGAGGACACACAAGTTCAAACAATGCATGTTGGAGAGGGGTCGGGATCACTTCCTCCTACTGGTATGGATGAGCATATAAAACTAGCTGATAAGGTGAGGAAGCAAATTTCTCATATAAATTTAGATCATTTACTTGAAATGGATATGGAGAAACTACAATATTACACCAACTAGCCTTATAATAAGAGAAAGAGGTCAATGACTAAATTTGTAAATGGAATGATCAATCATCATTTCAATCATCTTGATACACTTGAAAAAACCCAATTGTTATCATGTTTACTTCTTCATGATGAGCTCAAAGAGTCATTACAATTGTTGGGTGTACATTTAGCATCAAATAAGAAGAAACACATGGGATTACAAAAGGATATTGTTCAAAATGTTAAAAAGGGTTTAGATTCCATTGGGAAAGGATCTTGATCGTGGATAAGGCCACTACAAGAAGGGTGATGTTGACATCTATTGTACATCAAGATATAGCAAGAAAAAAAAAAAATGTCTGCACTTTCAACTGAAATTGGTTATAGTAGAACCACATTGATAAAATATGAGAAAAAGATAATTTTTGGATGAGAGTTTAGAAGGAAATTGGGAAATTATGTGTAGAGCTCCCCATTCTGACAAGATTGAAGATGTTGTTAGGAACTTGGTCTCAAGTTTTTGGCATGATCAGACTCGTCCATCATCAAATACTAGAGATGTTATGAGACACATATTGGACCTAGTATTCATGAAAATCATATCAAACATTGGCTAGACATAACACAATTTGAGATGTATATGAACTTTTGTAATGCATATCCTCATATAAAGATTGGGAAAATAATGTTTCAAAGGTTAAAGCCATATTATGTGAAGATAAACAAGTTTTTTGAAACTTGTCGTTATCATATTGAATTTGATCTCTACTATCAGGTGTTTTGAAAGATGAGAGAAGAAAGATGTGGGTTTCAAAATGCACCTCCTAAATAGGAAAGTTTGTTTATAAAGTCTATATAATGTGATCATGAAAATGGACCTCAAATAAACTGCATAAAAGGAATTTGTGAGACATGTGGAAATTTCGCTAAATTTCCTTCAAGAATTGAAGATAATGACCTAACAAAGATAGTAAATTACAAGAGGTAAGTACTATTTTTAGAGAGTTTATTTGTTTCAATTTCTCATAGATTGTTATTTGGATTCTCTTTGATATAATATTTCATTTATTGTGTGGTTTATTAGTTATTCACATATTTTACTAACACAGGTACAAGTATGTAAAGTTGCAAACAAAATTTAGGAAAGAATCCACAAGGTTGAACTATGTAGAAGAGGAGATTCCCATTGGAAAAATTATGGAAGATTTTCAAAAATTGATATGGCCATACATACAACATTCCTGTTTTGCTAAGTGGCAAGCACAAAAATTCCAAACATTGAGAGATACTTTCCCACGTGGAACAATTCTATCGGTAGTTGACTTTGCAGAAAATTACTCCTTTGTGCATCAAAAGGAGATTCAATCAGAGTATTACTTTTCAAAGAAAATCACTATTATGTTTCATGTGTGTTATCAACATGCACAATCATAATTGGATGGTGTTGAGAGTACAGATGAAGAACGAGCCATTAAGAAAGAATATCACTTTTATATTAGTGATGATAAAGAGCATGACACACTTTTTGTCCAAAATTGCTTTACAATATTTTTTGAGAATTTGAGAAGCAGGGGTGTAAAATTTGAAAATCATTTTGTATGGTCAGATAGATGTGTGGCACAATTCAAATCTTCACAAGCATTCTATGCACTTTGTAGATGTCATAAAATCTACAAAATACCACATGTTTGGATTTTTTTTGAGAGTGGGCATGGAAAGGGTGAGCATGACGGAGCAGGAGCTTGCATCAAATGAGCTTTAAGAAAGCATCAAATGAGTTATCCAAAAGATCGTCTAAAAATGCACATGATGTTGTTGAATGGTGCAAGAAACACTTTGCATCAAATGTGGTCGACACATCTTCAAGAACAAACTGACACATTCCACATAGAGTGTTTTGGGAGATATCGGGTATGTATAAATTACATTAAATCAAAATTTTGAATCTATTTAAATTTAATATATATATATACATATTTGTTCACATAAGTTTTTTGCTGTACATATATATCTAGGTGTGGATAGAAGATCGATGCATGGATGCAAGAGGCTAGAAAAAACAAGATCTTTGCAGTCTGTTAGGAGTTCAGATAGTCACCATGGATGGATATTAGACACAAGGGATTAGTCTTGTTTTTGCACTAAGTCCATTGAGGGAAAGTTTGATTATGCATGCAACAATCAAGAACTTGGATGTGTTGGTAAATGGGATATGGTGCCACTAGTTGTTTCAAAAACATATGATGAAAACGAGGAAGAAAGATTTGAAGACATTCCTTTGATTTCAATTGATTATGGCCATATTTCAGGATTGGTTAGAAAAGGTACACATGTGCAAGTTTTCAATAATTTAAATATTATATATATCTAGTTAATGATCTTTAGAGACATTTCTAATTTTTTTTTAAAAAATTTGTGTAAATTTGGTGTACAAGAGATGTTTTTGTAGTCATAGCAAAGCCTAGAAACATTGAAGGTGTTAGATATTATTTATTGCATTGCAGAAAAGAGAGGAATAAGATAACAAAACCTGAAACAAGTGATGGAATGTCATTTCCCACAGGTGAGTTTGACTTTAAAATTTTATATACATTGTATTCACATGTGCACATTACATTATAAACATTAAATATATATTGTACAAACCTTGAGCATGAAATTTTTGCACACGTTCATATGTCTTACCTTAGGTTCATGTTTACCATGTAGGTTCTCTTGTGGTGCAAGGGACATATCTAAAACAAGTCAAAGTTGTTAAACATGGGATTGATTTTGTTGACTATCAACTTGATAACAAGGTATATCAATATAGGAACTTAGTAATTTCTACCACTCTACATCTTCATGTAGTTTCACATGCACATAGCTAAAGAAAATGGAGACTAGATAGTGATGATCATAGAAAAATTCAACATGTTATTGAAGAGTGGGCTAAACTAGAATCTTTGACTTAGATTATATCCATGGTTTTCAAGTTCACTTGTAACCCTATACATGTTCAAATGAGAACTTATAGTAACTTGTACATAGTTGTAAATCATTTTTTGTAAATTAAAATTATATATACATATTTGTTCCATGGAAAATTCTTAAGTTCAAGAATCTTTGATAGCATCATCTCTCACTTTTTTTGGTTGCACATGTAAACCCATATATATGCTTTCAATCCTTATTTGAATCATAGTGAATTTTTTTAAAATAATTTTTCCTAAATTACAATTATATGTACATATTTGTTCCATGGAAAATTCTTAAGTTCAAGAGTCTTTGATAGCATCATCTCTCACTTTTTTTGGTTGCATGTAAACCCACATATATGCTTTCAATCCTTATTTGAAATGTAGTAAAGTTTTTTAAAATCATTTTTCCTCAATTACAATTATATACAACTAATATTTGTTTCATGGAATTCTTAAGTTCAAGAATCTTATATACACTTATATACAATTTATATAATTTATTCCATTGAATTGTTCCATGGGAAATTATGTAAATTTTAAAATTAAGTATTATCTAATTATAAAATTATTGTACACATATATAAAACATAAATCAATGAAAAAAAAAAAAAAACCCTAACCCTTAAACCCTTAACCCTATAACCCTAAA
>VDFB02270651.1:522165181-522202067 GCA_007258455.2 Sequoia sempervirens | reverse complement strand
AGCACATGTTGGCATTTGTATGTTGATGCTTTATTTGGTTATTCCTTGTGTTGAGCACATCTTGTGTTGGTTATATTTTGTGCAGAGATACCCTTATGTTATTGTGGATTCTGTTGTGAAGTCTTGTATCCTTGTTTTGTATGATGGTTTAGTTGAGGTTCCTTCTTGTCATCTCTTAGCACGGGGGGTGGGCCTTCGGGTCCACGTGGTTGGGTGGAACGTGCTATGCACCCCATTGGGTCCCCAGTTGTCATTTGAGAAGTGAGAAATTGTACCTTGCAGTGACTCCTGAGATGTACCAGAGTTGGATCCAATATTGCAGCTTTGAACTCCTTCATTTCAAATGTATCATTCTATTTTATTGTATCTTCCCTCATTCAAGTTGGGAAACATCATTGTAATATTGTAATTCTTGATTAATGTATTAACCATGCTCATGTTATCTTATGATTACTAGTGTATGCTATCTCTCATGTGATGTAATAATGTTATTGTGAAAAGTAATGCGGTCTTGATAACCTGAAGGATTTGATATATGTGGCTCCTGTTAGTTTTATATTATGTGATATATGATTATTATGATGTATGTTAATACTTTAAAAAAATTGGTGCCATAAATACTAGATAATTGTATCCTTTGGGTTTGCTTGGCGGGGCATTACACAATGTAGCCTTCTATCCATCCATGAAGTCACAAGATCTTCCTACTATTGCACCTCCTGATCACTTTGCATATTTACATCCTAAAATTAATCAAGGACCTAAGGTTCCCCCCTCAAGTGGACCTAGTTCCTCTAAACAACCACACTCTGAACCCTTTTATGATCATAAAGTCACAAACACTCCTATCAATCTTGAAGAAACATATGGTAAAGGCTTCACTATCTTAAGTAAACAAGGTTGTGACACAAAACATGAACATGACATTCATCAACTTCTTGAACAAAAAGCATCTAAAGAAAACACAATGATTCTAGGATATCATGATCCTCCTCATCCTGGTGGACAATAATTTAAATATTGGAAGCTTTGGGATGATGGCACAATTATCTTTGATGCTCCTCCTGACTTAAGCATTCTCCTTCCATGTGAACAACCATTATCCTCTTCTACTGACAAGGATGTTAGTATCCCCATGGGTACTCCTCCTCCTTCTATTCATGAATAAGGAGAATCTAACAAATGAAAACGACCATACAAATTAAAGAAGCTAAAGTTTCCTACACATCCTCTACTTGAATGTGAAAGGAGACTTCAACTACTTTTAAACAAAGGTCTTATACTTTTACCACCTATTAATAGGTTGGTTATTCATCTGAAAGACTCTAACATACCATTTTGCAAATATCATCATATTCTTGGACATCGAATAGAAGAATGTCATACATTGAAGGACATACTGGATAAGTATCACTTCATTGATACCGATTTTTTCCCCATCATACCTTAAAACAATCTAAACCCCTTCATCATGCCATAGTTGTATAATTCCTTATTCTCCCTATTGTATGATCCTATCCCATTACCCACCTTGGCTCATTCTTTCCCTTACACTTTGTGGGGAGCAAGAAGTTGTTAGCCTTGACCTTGTAATGCATTTACATTTATCTCTTAACTATGTTATTCCCTTTCTGTTTAACCATTTAAGATTGAGAAAAAAATGACTTAGTTAATGGTTGAATATCATTTGCATTACTTGTTCCTTTTCATTTTACCTTTCCATGTGTGTATCATGTTCCCCTGTATTGTGTGTTTGATGTTGCCTCTCTTTGTATACTTCTTCTATTCATACCTCTATTCTTCTATTCATCATGCATTGTCTTTTACACTTTTTTTTGTGTTCTCCTTTTGGGGATGACACAAAGCGTGGAGATTCCTTATGTATCTTCCATGTTGACCCAAAAGATCCTTGTCTTTTTCACTTTTTTTTGTGTTCTCCTTTTGGGGATGATGCAAAGCATGGGGATGTCTTATGTCTCTTCCATGTTGACCCAAAAGATCCTTGTATTTTTCACTTTTGTTTTGGGGATGACGCAAAGCATAGAGATGCCCTATATCTCTTCCATGTTGACCCAATTGGTCCTTTTTCTTTTTACTTTCTTTTTTCTTGTTTTTTTCATTTTGGGGATGATGCAAGGCATCAAGACCACAATGTAAGTGCATAAAGGGGTCAAATAAAGCATAAGAAATGTGTATTTATTGATTACAAGCCTAGAAAAGCATGAAAGTTTGTTACAATACTTTAGAACACTTTAAAATAAGACTTGGTAAGTGATAAAAAGGGGGTATGTAGGTGAATTATAATAAGAAGATTCTAGAAAAGTGTGAAAATATGTTACAACAATTCACAACACTTTTACAAGAAATCATAAAGTCTTAATGATTCATAAATATTCAAGACCTAATGTGAATGTGTGGGCCACATTGCAACATTAAATCAAGGTAAAATCAAGTCAATTAAGCACAAGAAGGGAAAAAACAAGAAAAAGTAGAAGGGTTACTTTTTCCGTGTCCACATTAAGTTAGAAGGATTTTATGTTGGTATTATGTGGTGTTGGATTTTAGTCATGTTTTGTGTAAATTTTTAGTCAAGATGTAATTTAAAATGAGATTTTTTAAAAGTATTTTAAGAGAATTAAAGTATATTTTATGTTGGGAAATAGCCTACGCCTAAGGTATAAGGGTTAGAAGTTTATTTTTATCACTTGTGTTCTTTTTAGAAGTGTTTAGGACCTTTTTTATGACCCCTTTGTAAAAGTGGCGAAAATGGAGAAGTGGTTGAGGTAGTTGGGAGGAAGTAACTTCTTTCTTCCCTTTATAACACCCTCTTTATGGAGAGGAAGGGGTTTTGATGCCATTTTTCTCTCTTTCATTTGGAGTTCTTTTCTTTGAGGAGATATTGGGGAGGAGAAGGAGATCTTGGGAGAAGGATTGTGGGAGGAGACTCTTTCTTTTATGTCTACCATTCATGGGATCATAGTGTTGGAGGTAATTCTTCCCTCTTGTGCTGTAATTCTTGTCTTCATAATGCTATGTTGTGCATCTTGAAAAGGAAATGTTTTGTGTTGAGGGTTTTATTTTGAGAAATTTCTTTTCAGATTCTTGTTATGTCAAGTCTTGTAAATATGATGCATTTTTTTGGTGTGCTTTTCTTAGGGGAGGTGACCCCCTCTTTTAGAGAGGAGTTTGGTCCTCCATGTGAGGGGTTGAGTTGGAGATTTCTCCTATGCATTGGGGCTTCCAATTGGGATAAGAGTATCCCATTAGGTGATGGTCGTTACTGGGGGTATGAGTACCGCTTGAATTCTTTCTAGGGGATATGAGTATCCCCATTTGTGTAGTGGAGGAATAAGGGAGGTGTGGTATGGGGATTTGCGGAGTTTGTTTTGTGGAGATGGTTCTTGATGTTATATACATGTTCTTATTATCTAATTTTTAGCTTTCAGCTGAAATCAGGTAACTTAGTGTTTATTCTTTTTGTGTTTTCATTTAAACATTAAAAGATACATTATATTCTGCTAAGTAAATTAATATGTGTATAGATCCAAAATTGGTTTGGGGAATATTAATTAAATATTGATTATTTAATTAATAAAAAACTTTGTTTCCTCTATTGTATAAATAAATTGCAAAGTTTATTTATATAGTTTGTATTGCTTAATTCCTCCTATCTAAAGCACTTTCTTCATGATTTAATTAATTTTTTTTTTTAACTAATTTGTTTTATTTGATTAATTCCCTCTCATTAAATTTCAATTTTCTCACATTTCTCCATATTATTCTAACCTCCTTCCACATCATCTTCCATCTCACCATGTGTCACATGAAATTAATTATTCCTAATTTCTAAAATGGGCATTTATCCTCAACAATCTCAACAAACTTAGAGACAAATGGCTTCTCCTTTCCATTTATTCTTTTCTACACTTGGAAAGCTTGTTCTATTAAAGGGGAAAACTTCCTTATTTCTCTCCAACCTCCTCGTTTCTCACCATTGATCTTTCTAGACTAAATCCTGATTATCCATTGCTGCCAACTCACCTAATGCCTTGGTGAAATCTATAAATAGAGGCTCATTTACAAATTTTGCATAAGAGAGCATTGCATACAATTACTTTGCAGAAATCATCTTAGCATTTGAGAGCTTAGTTCACATTCTAGTTTAGCATTTGGAATAGTTTAGGAAGTAAATTAGAATCATGGCTTCTTTGTTAGATGTGTCTTAGTTTACTTACAACATTTAGAATCATTTTCATAGCATCTCCATTAGTTTAATTCAACATTGCACCATTTCATTAGCATTTTTTATACAATAGTTTATCATCCAACATATCATTTAGTTCATCATCCAACCAAATCATCAGATCATGTAGGTGTAGACATAGTTTCTGCATTCTAGAATTAATGGCTTCTAATTTATTAGGTGTCATCCTAGTAATTCAGTGCATAATTAAGATATGAGAGCACTAATACAGGATCCTTAGGAATAGAGGAAAATGAGATGTCTTTAAGGAATCGTTTTAATCAAATTATGTTGTTAATTTAGATTTCCTTAATGTAATACATTGCATTTGTTGTGTGTTATTTATTATTTTGATTCACATATTTTATCACACACATAAATTGGCACCTATCGTGGGGCTTATCCCTTGTTATTTTAATATTTTTCTAGAAAGTATCCTTTATAGGTTCGGATGTGAATTTCTCTGGCACAACTACTAATTATTCTGGAGTACCTGAAACATTATTTGGCTCATTCACCAACTATTCCAACACAACAACATGTTTCTCCAGTGCATCCACACCATTCTATGATGCATTAGGGGTTTCTATAGTGCATCTACCACTTTCTATAGCACATTCACTATTTTTTGTAGTGCGTTCACTTCTTTCTGCAATACATATACCTTTTTAGCACATCAACGTACTATAATGGTGCATTTGATTTTCTTTGCAAATTTCTCCAGAATCTAAAAACTAATAATTTTTTTCTGTTGTGTAGGCTTCATAAACGTTGTCAGAGACTCTATTAAGACTCTTGAACACTATCAAAGAAAAATTTATTGCAAACTACTGATAAATTTGATGCAGGGGTTGGAGTGATTTATTTCCTTTTGCTTAATTTAGGAATCTAGACTAATTAGGAAGGAAATAACACCATGTTTGTTGTGTTTAATGAATGGTAGGCATAAGCTCTCCCCTTAGCTGGGTGACTAAAAATCTAGACCCATTCGTGTTTATTTGCGAGTGTGAGTTGAGTATATCACATGTGTTCTCTCTTTGTTCACGCCAAAAAATATTAATCAAACTATGGATTTATGTGCTCACTTTTTTTTATCCATAGAGGGCCTACCTTGTGGGAAAAATTAATGACCCATGGGAATGACCTAGCTAGTAACACGTTGAACCTGAGCAACTTCCAACTAGTATATAAATGTGGGTACTTGAGGAAAGTTCAAGTATCACGAGGATTGTTCTGAAAAGAAGGGAAACAATGGTCTCTTGCTGCATGGATGATCCCTCATGAATGGAATTCCCCTACTAGAACCCTTGTTGTAGAAAGGAAAAAATACTTTATCTATTTGTTGGTGCAAAGGTTCTAACCTTTGAAGTCGTCCCACGTTTTTGTGGCTTTTAGTAGAGATGAGAAGTATGCCATGGGAGATTCATGCGTACTGATTCTTGGCTGCCCCGTAGAAGTGAATGTCATGGAGGGGAGCCAGTGGGATCAAGCATCTAATCATCCGCTAAAACTAAGAACAACTATAGTAAAATCCAAGTGGCAATCCAGCAAATATAGTCTTACATAGCCTTACGATTGTATATGCTTGATGTGTTTACCAAAGTGTTTTTAAACAAACTTGAAACAAAACCTTACACATTGGAAATGCAAAACTATGATTCATAAAACATCATTTGAAAAAAACCATTCTCTGACTAAAAACCAAAAAAATCAAATAAATTGCCAAGAAACTGTTATATTCCCCAGTTCAACGCATCCATTGCTTATTCTGGTGAATTTACTTGCTTTTCCAGTGCATAGACCTTCTGTTACATTGCATTCACCACTTTTTCCAATGCATATACCTTTTGTTATAGTGCATTCACCACTTTTTCCAATGCATATACCTTTTTTTACAACACATTTACCATTTTTTCCAACACATATACGCTCTGTTATAGCGCATTCACCACTTTTACCAACGCATCCATTGCATTTTGTGGCACTTTTACCAAATTTTGTAGTGCATACACCTGAAACTTTGGTGCATTTGAGCTATTCCCTAACACATACACTTGATTCTATAGCACATCTAAACCTTTCTCTAGCGCATCCAAGCCATGCTATAGCGCATCGTCCTTTTAGCGCATACACTGACTGTTATAGCACATCCACCAAAATTTACTGCTAGAGAGCTGAATTTGACTCCTATCCAATATTTTGGAACTAGATTTAGGGATCTTTTCCATAGAAAATTTACTTCCTCATCCCAAAATTGCTATAAACTTGGAAAAACTAGCATTCACAAGTGAAATCCTTTACCTAAACCTTGATCAAACATCTAAAAGTTTCCAATCATCATTGAAATCCAAATTTGATCATCAAGTTGAGTTTCCCCATCAGGATATCATCTTTCATCCAGAAACAACACACTTTACATCAAATTTTATTACCTTATTCCCATCAATAGGATTCATTATTCTATTCAACGTAGGTATTCCTTTGGCACTCCTAAATAATGATCAAAATTTAGAAAACCTTCATCACTTGCATGCTTGTTTTAACAAGGTCCCAAAAGAAAAAACTTGAGGGTAAGGAATTTGAACCTCAAAATGCCTTGGGTGAACCAGAAGAAAATCCTTTTCACAAAATTCCTCAAAATGAAACAAAAGAAATAATAGAGGAGGAAATAGAATAGGCAAACCAAGATCCCAAATTTCACAAATTCCTAGAAAGGATCTTTGAAAAGGATGGAGAAAAATATCTTCTACTATTAGCAAACCAAGGGGTCAAATTACCAAGTGATTTTGATGTTAATAAATTGAAGGGAACCCCAAAGAAAACTAAAATTGAAACACTAAATACATATCAAATGGCTACCCCAACACATCAAATGAAGAACCTTCAACAACAATTGCAAGACATGAAAAGAGGGACTACCAAAAGATACTTGTTACAAGATATTTGTCCCTACCCCTTTGATAGAAAGCTAAACATGATACCATTTCCCCCAAATTAAGACCTCCCAAAATATGACAAATACAATGGAAAATCTGACCCCATAGACCATGTGAGAAAATTTTGAACCATGAGTCTTGAGTTTTCTCATGAAGACACATACTTGATGAGAATTTTTCCTCCCAGCTTGGGAGGCCATTGTATGGAATGGTTTTCAAAACTACAACCAGGTATAAAATCCTTTGAAGAAATTTTCAACAAATTTATTAGTCAATATTCATATAACATTTCACATGAGATAATCATGAAGGATCTTTGTAATACCAAACAAAAATAAGGAGAATCTTTTCTCATATTCTTACAAAGGTGGAGAAGGTTGTTCACTCAATATGGTCATCCCATACCCGAACAAGAGAATATGAATATTTTTATTGATAACATTAATAGTGAAATGAGTTATAGGCTACAAAACAACGTCTCCCTATCTTTGAGAAGATGGTAGAAAACAATGTCAAAATTGAAGAAGCTTTAGTCAAAAGAAGGGTATTGAAAATTCACACTGAAGGATCAAACAATGCTAGCTCTTCCAACCATCACAACAACAATGAGAAATCCAAATTTTGGACAAGGAACAAGAATGCCAATGATGGTGCTACCAAAACACATAATGCTAAAATGGTCTTTAATCTATCAAGAACCACAACCAAGACATATCAAAACATCAATCAAGGAACTAATCAAAATTTCAACCAACAAAATAATCAAAATAGCCATAATCAAAGTAACACCACATCCAAACCTCCAATCTATCAAACATAATCAAACTACAAAAAATTTATGCCTTTGGGTCAATCACACAAATCTGGATTAAGGGAACTTCTTGAAAATAACCTCATAACACTACCTAACACTTGAGGCTTTGAACCAAAAGTAAAATTCTCATGGTGGAATGATGCCTATTACTATGAATTTCATCAATGCAAAGGCCATCAAACAAATAGATGCATGCAATTGAAACATAAGATACAAGATTTAATAGATGACAAGGTCATATGAATAAAAGGACCCAAAAAAAATGCCAATCATAGAGAGTTTAAAAATCCTTTACTGAATTATGAAAAAGGGGAGTCCTCTACAACAAACAACAAGGGAAATAACATAAAATATGTCCATGATATTGTCATAAATCATATTTCAGCAGTGGAGGATCAAATGAATACCATTGAAACCAATGACAATCAAGACATTATTACAACCAATAATCCAATCTATGACATTCCAATTGAACAAGAACATGACATCATTATCCTTGAAAATAAAATTAATGACATCAAACCAGATATACCTATAATAGATACTCAATTCAATATCATTAAAATCAACGGGAAACAAGACAACATGCAAATAAACGCAACCATGAGAGCACAAGCCAAATATGTCCTAAAAGGAAGTTCATCTAAAACACCGGTTGCCTCATCCAATCAATATAACATAGTGGACTAGTTATAAAAGATCCCGACACAAATATCAATATTGGAATTTCTCAAGATTTCACTCACCCACAAAGAGATTTTGGAAAAATCCCTAGTAGACACAACAGTACCAAAAAATCTAAAAGTTTGTAAATTCAAAACCATGGTGGGACATTTGACTATGCCACATTACTTATCCTTCTTAGAAAATGATGACACATCTATTTGTCATTCCCATAATGTTGCTCTCCATATTGAAGTCCCAATTCATAAACATTATGTCGAACGTGTCCTAATAGATGGAGGAGCCAAATTGAATATATGTACTTTAAAGCTTATTCATGCCTTGGGATTCTTTGAGAATGCAATTTATTCAAAGAAAAAGATTACAATAAAAGCATATGATGATGAGGAAAGATCTTCACAAGGATTGATTGTCTTACCTATTCAAGTAGGACCAATTTAGAAAGATGTAATCTGCCAAGTCTTGGACAAGGATTTGACCTACACCATACTATTGGGTTGCCCATGGATCCATGAAATGAAAGAAGTCCTGTCAACATACCACCATTGTTTGAAATTCCCTTGTGGTGGCCAAGAAATCACCATCTTAGCCGATTCAAATAGTCCTAAGTATTGCAACACCCTAAAATATGTCCAAGATATCTTTGTGCCTCATAACAGAGAAGCTTCCACTTCCATTCCTTCCAATGATCAAATCCAATCAAGTTCCTCATCCAAACTATTGGTAATTTTCTCAAATCATGAAGTTCAATCTAGTTCCATGTCTAAATAGTCTAAGAAGAAAGAAGAATTTTCTCCTTCCCTATCCTCAAATCATGAATCCCAATTAAATGCTCTGTTGAAACAATTTGAGAAAAAATTCCAAGTCAAAGATAAAGGTATTGGTGAATATTTCATTGAATGATCCCTATGTCTCTCACAATTCTCTTCCCCAAAGTCATATGGGAAACCCTCAACATCAACACAATAGACATCACAACCAAGTTCTCTCTTTGATTGTTGGTTTGTAAAAGCAAGCTACATAGTTGATGAAGCAAGAGACAAAGATGTTCTAAATTGGCTTTATAAGGATGAAGAAGAGTCTCAAACAATAACTACAAATATACAAATAGCACAATATGGAAAACGATTCACTATTTTGGAAAAGATGGGGTACAAGGGAAAAGGCCCTGTAGGAAAAAATTAAAAAAGGGAAGGAATTATAGAACCAATTCAATCCCTCTTAATCAATCCAAAGGACAAGACTAGGCTAGGTTATAAAGAGGAGACAAAAGAAAAGATGACTCAAAGGGCGGTTGAAAGAATCTTGGAACTACAAGCTAGTGATGACCATGAAACTGATTCTAATGAATATGAGTGGGATTCACTGTTAGAAGAGTCTTTTCATGACAAGGACATTGATGTGGTACATAAGTATGCACCCTTACTTGAAGAGGGACAAGGTTCCTAGGTTTTAGACCACTTGAACTAGGATCACAACACATTGATGATTCCAACAAAGATGATTCAAATTAGAGTGAAATAGATAATTTGGAAGAAAGTTACCTTATAGACCTCAATTTTTCTATTGGAAAAATCAAAGATACCACCATCAGGACTCTTACCATCTTCGACCTTAACCAGTCTGGTGATTTCTTACCCCTAGTACATCCCAAACTCATAGACTAGGACCAAACTAAGCCATTTGATATCCCTACATTTTCAAACGATGATGCCATTATTAATTTCCTTTGTGCCAACAATCTTGAAAAAAATTCCACCATTGAACATCATAACAAATCTTCTAAATTGGGGAGTATCAAATCTTCCATCTATACAATGAATAATACAAGAAATAGATTTGATGGTGAAAACCATTCAATGGAAGTATCAGATCTAGAAAAAGTAAAAAAAAGAGAACATCCAATGTAAAAAACCTCTCTGAGGCATCGAAGGATGGAATATTTGATACTCTCGTAGAAAAATTTCAAGAAAGATCAAAGGTATTGATCGAACCCACACAATCTATCAATATTGACAGTGCAAAGACAATTAAGACTATTCATCTAGTGACATTTTTGATAGACCAAGAAAAACCAAGCTTCCTCAAATTTCTCACACAAAAATAAGTCAACTTTTCTTTGTCATATGCTGAAATGCCAGGGATTGATCTAGTATTCATCATGCATCACCTATCCTTACCACTAGGAGTAAAACCATTCAAGCAGAAACTAAGGAAAATGCATCCACATACTGCCCTACTGGTAAAAGCAGAGCTAAAGAAGTTTTTAGATGCAGGATTCATCAGACCCATTGAATATGCTGAGTGGATCTCCAATATCATACCAATCTCAAAGCTTGATAACAAAATTCATATTTGCATAGATTACTGAGATCTCAATAAGGCTTGTCCCAAAGATGATTTTCCTCTACCTAACATAGACATCATAGTGGACTTAATGGTAGGACATGGCATGTTGTCCCTTATGGACACTTTTTCTAGTTATAATCAAATCAAGATAGCTCCAGAGGATCAAGATAAGACAACCTTTACATATCCATGGAGAACATTCTGTTGGAATGCCATGCCATTTAGATTGAAGAATGCATGAGCTATTTATCAACGCACCATGACAAAAAAATTTCATGATATGATGCATACCTTCATGGAAGACTATGTGGGCAATCTATTAGCTAAATCATATACCAAAGAGGGAAACTTAGAGATCTTAGACAAGATCTTCACTAGATTGGAGAAATTCAATGTATGATTGAATCCAAAGAAATGTGTATTTGGGGTGACTTCAACCAAACTCCTAGGATACATAGTTTCAAAAAAAGGCATTGAGGTTGATCTAAAAAAAATTAAAGTGATCATGGAAATGCCACCACCCAAAAAATCAGTCAGCTATGATCTCTGCAAGCAAGGTTCCAATCAATCTGAAGATTTATTTCACAACTGGTAGACAAGACCCATCCTTTTACTCACTTGCTACACAAAAATGTTCCTTTCTGATGGGATGAGAAATGTGAAGGAGCCTTCAACCAATTGAAACAATATCTAATGAGTCCACATGTCTTAGTACCACCAGTAGAAGGAAAACCACTCTTGTTATACATTGCAACAACTAAGATATCATTAGGAGCCTTGTTAGCACAAGAGGATTCAATAGGAAAAGAGAGGGAAATTTACTACATCAACAAGACACTAAATGGCTATGAAATTAATTATACATCCATTGAAAAGGCTTTCTTGGCAGTAGCGTTCTCCACCCAACAACTATGACACTACATGCTAACTCATACCATCAAGTTAATAGCCAAAATAGATCCACTAAAATACTTCCTTAGCAAAGCTAACCTAACTGGAAGATTGGCCAAGTGGGTTATGATACTAAGTGAATTTGACATCCAATATGTGGATAGGAAAGCAATAAAAGGACAAGCAATTGTTGACTAGTTAGTTGAAGCACCTCTACCATATGATCATCCTTTACACATTGAATTTCCAGATGTTGATGTCCTCACCTTGGCTGCAAAATAGTGGACATTATACTTTGATGGATCACACACACAACATGGATCATGGGCTAGAATCCTATTTGTCACTCCACAAGGACATACCATACCAAAATCATATAGATTGATGTTCCCTTGTACCAATAACATGGAAAAGTATGAAGCATTAATCATTTGCATCAAAACAACTATAGAATGGAAAATTCTAGAGTTCCAAGTCTACGAAGATTCTCAATTGGTCATTAACCAAGTCAATGATTATTATCAAATAAAGGATGAAAAAATAATTCCCTACAAAAGAATGATTGATGATTTTAAGAAATACTTTATGGATATCAAATTTGAACAGATTTCAAGAGTGGACAATAAAGTTGTTGACGCCATGGCCACTATTGCTTCCTTGTTATGAATTCCAGAGAAGAGAATCCATTACGAGTTCCTAGCAAAACAATTTTTTTCCCCTACTTACAACGATATTGAGTCCCAAGTTATATGTCACCTAGTTGATACCAATACCTCAATCTATGGTGAAATTTATACCTACCTAAGAGATAACACCCTTCCACCTGATCTATCTAGAAATCAAAAATGAAATTTCATTCACTGAGCCACCCAACATACTCTTATTGCTGATGTACTATAGCAATGAGGTCTTGAAAAAAATCTCCTCTGATGTCTGGAACGTGATGAGTCTGAAACAACTTTATGGGAAGTTCATGAGGGTGTTTACCGAACTCATTCAAGTGGTTTAACCTTAGCCAAGAAACTCCTTCATTTAGGATATTACTGGACAAACATGGAGAAGGAGTCTTTCTAGTGCATTGAGAAATGTCAAAAGTGTCAAATTCATGGAAACCTCATTCACGCACCAATGCAAGAACTTCAACCTTTTACATCAATGTTGCCTTTTTTCAGTGGGGACTAGATCTTGTTAGTAAAAGTCATCCATCTTCATCAAATGGACACAAGTTTATCACCATAGCTACACAATACTTCATGAAGTGGATTGAAGACACTGCTCTAATCACCATCACAAGAAAGAAAATTTCATCATTCATCCTCAATTACATCATCTGTTAGTACGACATCCCTCATTCTATTGTCAATGACAATAGAAGACCATTCAAAAATCAAGACATGCAAGAATTGTGTGAGAAGTTCAACATCTAGCATCACTTCTCTACACCATACTACCCTTAGGGAAATGGTCAAGAAGAGGCCTCCAACAAAACTATTCTGAAAATCTTGAAGAAAACAGTCAATGACGTTGGACAGAATTGGCACATCCAATTAAACCTTTCTCTATGGGCATATAAGACTAGTATTTTCACACCAATAAGAGCCACACCATATTCTCTTGTATATGGATATGAGGCCATTGTACCCATTGAGGTTGAATTACCATCACTTCAAATTTCATTGAAGGGTATCATCTATGATGAGGACTATCGGGTATCTAGATTGTAGGAACTAGAACTATTAGATGAATGACACCAACAATGGATGTCCAAAAGTTACAATCATAAACTCAAACCAAGAACATTTGAAGTTGGTGACCTAGTATTGAAGGAGAACCCGTGCAACCAACAGGATAGGGAGAAGAAGGAAAAGTTTGAGCTGAATTGGTTGGACCTCTTTGTCATTCTATTAGTCTATGGATCAAGAGCATACCAGCTATCCATGCTAGAAGGAGACCTATTTGAAGAGCCCATGAACAGTCTCCATCTCAAGAAATTCCACACATCATTAATCTACTGCATTGATAAAAGTCCTAAAAAATCTAAAAACATCAGAAAATGTCCTAAAAAAATGGTCACCCTAGTGAAAACCTGGAAAATAGGCATCTTGGTGACAAAAAAAAAATCAAAAAAAGAAAAAAATACAAAAAATCAAAAAACGAAAAATACAAAAAAATCATAAAATCTGAAAAAAGTGCAATAAAACAAGTGGTGAAAACCTGACAACAGGTGTTTTTTGTGATAGGCTGGCTTCTTCCTCTATTTGGAATGTGTGTCAACTATTGGCTCTTCACAATCACTATCCACATCGTTCATTTGAGCCTCATGTACATATTCTATTGTGTCGGTCGTGTCTCACTTTAGCTTGTCGATCATTGTACATATCCATAATAAATTTGGTTTGTTTCCACTGGGGGAAGAATCCTAAACTCACTGGGGGAAATCCATCTTTGAGCTTAAAAATGATAGATAAACAACAATATGACAACTTAGTAAAAATACAACAATCAAGTGAGATACAACATTGAACATCAATTAGACTCACCAAAAACAACCATCTAAACAAACAACAAGAAGATCAATTGAAAGAAAAAAATCATTTGGTGACGATCCTCTAAATCATAGTTTTATCACTTTAACACAAATGTTCAAATTATTTGCATCATGATTGTTGTTATCATTCCTTGGGAGCAAATCAAGGATGTCAAGAACTGGAGAAGCTATAATTGAGAATGATATTTTTCTTTGTCTATTGTTTGTGAGTTGATCATTAATACTATGTGAATTGTCATGGGACATGCTCTATAAAGTATCATTGATGGCATTCTGGATTCACATAGGAAAATGGTTAACTCTTGTCTATTTATGCAAGAAATGCGTAGTTCATCTCGGTCCAATTATACCTAGATGCTTGTGTTAACTTGTACTATCAAACATGATGAAAGTAGTACTCAGGTCATCATGGTCTAATTATACCATTGATTCTTGTACTCACTTTCAACATTTTAAAATCTCAATGATGATACCAAGCACAATAAATTAGTTACTGGGATGAAAACATTGCATTATTAGGTTTGCATGTTTAGGCTGCATTCATACTAGGTGCTGCAGTCGTATATATAGATTTCTCCAAGGCTAGTACAATATTATGAGTAATTTTATTTCTATCATTAATAGATTGAGTACATTTGACATTACCAAAAAGATCATTTACATTTTAGTTGCATAAGCATTAGGACATCATTCATACATTATCATATCATTTCGTCATTCATCTAGTCATTAGGTCATATATTTGCATCATGAAAATTCCAATAATAAAGCATTATCATGTCATTTTCTAAGCATTCTTTTTTCATTAGGTCATATATTTGCATTATGAAAATTCCAGAAACAAAGCATTGATCATATCATTTTCATCCATATACATTTAGTCATACATTTTCATCACAAAAACATCCACAATGAAACATTTCCATTTATCCATCTCATACATGCATTCATACATTTGCACCGAGAAAATACAAAAACACAGAGTACCATGCATATCATACATCATAATAGAAAAAGATCCATAAGAACATGTAGAATTATCCATCATTATTTAATCATTCCATTCATCCATTTCTGCATTAATAATATCATCCATCCAACCATTTCATTTTTGGCATGGGTATGGGTAGGATCATAATGGGCCAAAAAGTGGCAATATGATGGGTATGCATAGGGTATGTAGCTGAATTTTTTTTTAACCCAAAATTGATGAAATGAAAAAGGTTTTTAAAGGAAATTCTCAACTTTCCACCAATATAAATTATTCTTTACTTTGAATTTAATAAATAATTATTATTCATTTTCTATTTGAATTATGACTAAAGTCCTAATTGATAGGCTGATTGAAAAACATCTATAGCTTTCAAACAGTGTCACATTCTATGCTTCACTTACTATAGGATTAAAAAAAAAGGAATTTTATGAAGTTTTGACCAAGTTAAGGTGGTCGAGACATACAAGTTTGTATATTTTTAAAATTTGTAATAAAAATCATAATTAATTATTTACTTGGAAAAAAATTACAAAAAAAATGAATCACATTGAGACATGAGTCCTCTACTTATATCTAAAATATTATAAAAAAATATTATCATTTTATTGTGGTTAGGGTGGTCAGGTAGACACCTACTTATTTTTCCCTTGAAATTTAAGTACTACTGCATTGAAATTTCAAATCTTCACCAAATAGAATTATTATTTTTTAAATAAACCTAGTAGTTTAGAAACTACATTCAATTTTCTATGGATTCTATTTTTACATATTTTTGAAATAATATAGATAACTTATTCAAAATTTTACGTCAAGTTGCCTAACTCTGATTTTTCTAAATTTTTTGCCACTTAAGGGCTTGTTTTTTCCATGATGATCCTACACATACCCGCATCATACATATTTGCATAAGAAAAGTACAAAAAATAGCATTTAGTACATTCCATTAACATAATAAGATTCATCATATAGGGCATATAGACATCATTCATAAAGTATCATAGAATCATAACACATTCTACATCCATAACATTCATATCAATATCGCATAGAAAACATCACATAGCATACATAATAGGAAATTAAATGCATCCATCATGATCAACACATAAGTACATAGGTCAATCATCATCATTGCTGCATATATATCTCAAAATGATGTCAAATGTAAAAGGATATCTGAATATAAAGAGATACATCATCAAAAATGACAATAACTCATCAAGTAGCAATGTATACATGTCCAAATCACAATAAAACATCAAGTTTCTAAGTTATGTAATGCTCCCCCTAGACGATGTTGGCATCCCTGGATCGGTACCTCCCCTTGCACCTAATGGACCTACACTAGGATATCTCTGATCTCTAGGAAACAACTATGTAACACCCACACTAACTGTTTGAGACTGCAACTTTCCAAACTGACATTGGGAAAAGCTCTCTCGCTGCTCTGGAGGGACTAACTCATGATACTACCCTCTATAGAACCTGACCTCCTAGGAAGTGTGATGAATCTCTCTTAAATAATCTGATGTCCCAATAGCCATTGCAGCTTGTTGCATTTTCTTGGTGATAGCCTCTTCCTACTCTGCCCGTCATCTCAATGCATCCCTCTTAGTCGTCAAAGTTTGTATCTATCCATAGGCCTATAAGAGCCATGCTTGTATGTGTGTTATCACTTGTGTCTACACTTGTAACTTCCCCTGAACCTATGTCAGTTGTCCCTAAACTATCTAGACTTGAGCATGTAGGGCCACTATCTATGACTGTTGTTGTTGGGAAGGTAGTTGTATCTATACATGTGCTGCCGCCACTAAGAATCACCTCCTATAAGGCACTCTGACATCTAGTGTTAGATGGGAACCCACTCCTCTATCACCACCTCCTCCATCATCACTACCATCATCCCCACCATAATCACCACCTCCTCCATCATCACTTCCATCTCCCTCCTCATCTCCACCACCTCTAGCCCTCCTCCATTTGTGTGCTTTGTCTTCATCATCTTCTAATTTCGGCATTGACTCATCAGGCCCTGAGATCCTTAAAAATGGATTCCCACTAAAATATTGTGAGTACTCCTTGGTCATGTACCCCTCCACAATCTTTGGATGGTAGTCCCAAATCATTTGTTGTAATCTATGATACTCATCACATGCAACATCATAAGATAAGGTGGGCCCCCACTCAGTAGCATCCTAATGTCTTTGTGTATACATGGCCAATCCCTATGGTATCCCCTGAACTCTGTCATACTGTCTAAGCACCCTCATCAATAAGAATCTCTTGATAATGTAGCATGTCTATCCAATAAGATATCTAGCTATGATAACATAAGGCATCTCCAAATGATCCTTGACCCACTACTCACAATCTACATATGGCCGCCATGTAATAGAATCCAGATCATCCAATACACATCTCCAATACTGCAATTTTCCTAGCTTATGCTAGACAACTAGGCCTACATAGCCATAAATGTAGGGTCTCCCAAACTACTGAAATCTGTCTATCTCTGGACATGTCACCGGTATATGCTCCCAAGCGCACATATGTAATAGGGCCACACTAGCGGATAGACTAGCTCCTCTAAGGTAAACTACCTAATGCAAATCATGATATAACTATGGGAGCATGCATGAACCCTAAGTGAAACGGGGCCCAAACTGAATCATATGCTCCAATGTCTGACCCCAACCGATGGAAAATCCCTTTTCCCTCTTGTCAAGACATAAGAAGCCACCGATAAATCCTGCAAGCATGGAAGGAAAAGGGGCATACCTCCCAAACATCTCCTACCATGGCATCTCATACCCGCTAATATGATCGTCATGGAATATCCAACGTAAGGCATCTGTACCTCCCTCCTTGGTGTGGTCATATGTCACAATATCACCCATCATGAGAATCTGAAAATCCTATAGACATCCTCTGGCATCACAACCATCTCTCTAGTGCCCAGATGAAAAGTGTTGTGGTTGCTATGCCACCTCTCTGCCAGCATAGTCAGCTATCCTTGATTAATCCTAATCCAGGGCATGCCAATCAATGAAGATAATTCACATCACTCAATGATATCCCTATTAGCCGGTGATAGCTATGGAATCAACTCCCAAGTCTGTGGGAATCACTCTTGGGACTAAATATTATCTAAATCTATCTCCTATCATTATAACATATCGTAATCAACACATCAATCAATCAATCAAATCAACAAAATAATCAAACATCACGCAATCACTTATCCTATCAATTCAAGTAATATTTTCATCAAATCTCACGAACATCTATTTTTGATCCTCACCTATCATGAGGTTAAAACAACATCATCATTATTGCATCTCTCCTATCACGAGATCAATAAATCATCTAATCTATCATCAATAACAAATCATTCGCTGACGCGATTGAAGATCATCAAAATCAAGGAGAAAAAAAAATTCAATTATGTCCTAGATGTGCCATAATAGTGCTTCATTTCATGAAAAGGGTATATGCACCACCAAATTTGCTAGATGCACTGTTATAGTCTATCAATGCACCATTTAACTCAATGTGCCAGAGAATTCCTCAAATGTGCTATTAAACCTCTTTGATGTGCCCTAAAATCTCATGTGTGGTTATTTTGGGTAGATGCACTAAAACTACAATTTAATGCACCATTTCTAATGGATGCACTACCTAATACTCTGATGCACTAGAACATTGCTCCAATGTGCCAAAATGTGAATGTGCTATTATAGATTATAAATACACCGCTAAATCTAGCCTATGCGCTAAAGAATCTAACCTATGTGCCAAAATAGGTTGCGTATGCGCTGAAAGAATGAAAAAAATTAAAATTCAAAATTAAAAACATCAGAAAAATGATTCAAAATTCACAAGGAAAGTTTTAAAAAAATTCAACTGGAGGTCCGTATGCTACTGGCTAGTTATGTTGCCGCACCTACTCAAATCGATGAGTCTCATAGGGGATCACCATCTTCACTCAAATGCTCAAGGTTTCTCTTTCACTCCACAATTTCCAAAATCACAAATACACAAATGAATTATTTTTCACTTTTTACCTCTTAATAAAGGGTAATTAAGAGTGTGATTTTGGTGGGATATTTTTAAATTTTAAGGATCAATTAGTTGGGGCAGTTCATTTCTTTCATATCAAGAGATAAATCACTAGAATATCATCCAATCATAATTTCATCATCAACATCATCGTAAATCATCAAATAATTTCAAAAATCATCAACAATCTTTTAATCATAAAAAATTCCTTGATTTATCTCCCGAGGGGACATAAATTCATTATCTTTTGAAAATTGTCATCGGGGGAATTGTCAAAATTTTAGCAACACTGGTAAATTTTTCTTTGAAGTAATGTGTAAACACATCAGTTCAAAGAGGGGAAAAATGTATACATCCAAAATTGGTCTGAAGAATATTAATTAAATACTAGTTATTTAATTTATAAAAATCTTTATTTCCTCTATTCTATATAAATAAATTGCAAAGTTTATTTATATAGTTCGTATTGCTTAATTCATCCTATCTAAAATACTTTCTTCATGATTTAATTAAATAAACAAATTTAACTAATTTTTTTTATTTGATTAATTCCCTCTCATTAAATTTGAATTTTGTCACATTTCTCTATATTCTTCTAACCTCCTCCCACATCATCTTCCATCTCACCATGTGTCACATGAAATTAATTATTCCTAATTTCTAAAATAAGCATTTATCCTCAAAAATCTCAACAAACTTAGAGACACATGGCTTCTCCTTTCCATTTATTCTTTTCTACATTTGGCAAGCTTGTTCTATTAAAGGGGACAACTTCCTTATTTCTCTCTAACCTCCTCGTTTCTCATAGTTGATCTCTCTAGACTAAATCATGATTGTCCATTTCTTCCAACTCACCTGATGCCTTGGTGAAATCTATAAATAGAGGCTCATTTATAGCTTTTTCATAAGAGCATTGCATACAATTACTCTACAGAAATCATCTTAGCATTTGAGAGCTTAGTTTACATTCTAGTTTAGCAAGTAAATTAGAATCATGGCTTCTTTTTTAGATGTTTCTTAGTTTACTTACAAAATTTAGAATCATTTTCATAGCATATCCATTAGTTTAATTCAACATTGCATCATTTCATTAACATTTTGTATACAATGGTTGATCATCCAACATATCATTTAGTTCATCATTGAGCCAAATCATCAGATTGTGTAGGTGTAGACATAGTTTCTACATTCTAGAATTAATGGCTTCTCATTTCTTAGGTGTCATCCCAGTAATTTAGTGCATAATTAAGATCCGAGAGCACTAATACAAGATCCTTAGGAATAGAGGAAGATGGAATGTCTTTAAGGAATCATTTTAATCAAATTATGTTGTTAATTTAGATTTCCTTAATGTAATACATTGCATCTATTGTGTGTTATTGATTATTTTGACACACATATTTTCTCACACACAATATGCATAAAAGAGATTGTTAAAAAAATATTGCATTTTATTGCAGTGTTGCAATTACAGACAAATGAGAAAGAGAACCATGTGTATTGCAAATGTAAGCTTTATTGATAATCATGAGGATAAATATTCCTCACAAGCCAAGGGACTAGCTATCTTAATGCTAGTAAAGAAGAAATCATATGCATATGGATAACAAAATTAAATTGCATATAACATGAAAAGGGACCCGCCATTTTCTGGTGGAATGACGAATCCCATTGACTTGGCCTCGCATCATCTTGATTCTAATTTGTTACTTTGCTTCTCTAATTTGGTTTGACACCCTCCTCATTGCTCCTAGGTTTCCTACATTGGATAAAAATAGTGTTGTTAGAGAAATGAAAGATCCCTAATCAAAATTATATGCAAAACATCCATAAGTGTGTGATCTAATGTCTACAAGCATTAAAATAGCAACATACCATAAGTGTCCCTAAAAATAAGAAAGGAGTGATCAAACAAACCTATGATATGCCTTGTTTATTTAACCATTTGTTCCTTGTGCAAATTTAGGACAAGTCTTGTTACTATTTTGGTTCAACTAATTACAACATGTGGGGTAAATGTGGCTTCCATGAGGGTAGAGCTCAACATGCTACCCTATGATGTTTTAAGAGGGATAGGAAATTGAGCAACTTGATCAAATCGATGATAGACATGCTATTAATGCATTAAATCAATATGGAATCACACCAGTTGATCAACTTTCACTATCAAATTCAAAATATGTAGCATATAATTTGAGTTGTCAAGAGTTCATACTTCATCTTTTCATAATGAATCAGTCATATGGCTCCCATCATGTCAGAAGGAAGGTACATGTTGCTAGACATGTCATTCAATCATCTTAAGTGGATCTACGATCCATTTTATTAAAAGAAGTAAGTGATTTCATAGATGCATCAAGTTCAATTATGCGTCTCTTTAATAATGAAGGAGAAATCAAGGCATGCCTAAAGCCATCATGAGGCATATGGGGCAGCAAGAAGTAACAATCCAAGGTACTTCCAAGTCCCTCTCACCTCAAACCTATTGGATAGCCACACATCACATAGGATGGTGAGCTTTCAGGTCACCAACATAGGTGACATGTGTTTTCCCACTAGGATTAAAGTGAAGAGATCATATTTTTTTTTTGGACATGATCAAAAGGACTAAAATGTTGTGGAAACTAGGTTAAAAACATGTGGGGTAGCAAGAAATTGTTGTGGAAACCATGAGGATTGGGGCAGTCAAAGAAAGGAGAATACATGCTACATTTCATAGTGGGACAACAACAATGACCTACATTAAAAGGACAACAATAATCAATGAACAATAACAACCTTGTGTGCCAAAAGTCAAGGAAAAAGTGAAGAAAAGAACATGGTGAAAGACACAAGAAATCTACATGAGCCAAAGGGAGTATACACTACTCACACTAAACCAAACCAATCATCATTGGAGGCATGGAGCAACCACTTCATGCTATAGGACAACAAGGTACAAGAAGGAGATGTATTTAGAATGCATTCAATAGAGACTAAAGAAAAAGTATCAAACAATGAAGATAAGTCATTTGCTTTAAGAACAATCATGTGAGGGAATGCACAAATGCTCTAAATGTGAGGATACAGTGTTCACTTACTATGAAAGAAAGATAGTTTTTGTTTTCCTTACTGAAGCAACCTTTCTTTTATATGATAACCACATTAATAGTTAAGTGGATTTGGTGTTGAGAGATCTAAGACATGCATGAAAAGGAATCACAATATGAGATAGACAATCATAATCATAATGGGCATCCTTTCAATGACAAGTGTTATAAAAAAAAAATCAATGACTGTCATGGAAGTTAGGGATAGTGGATGCTTTCATGCTATAGTTATCATGAGTTACAATGAACATGCAATGATGATTAAATCATGGGAGAAGGTTGTATGAAAAAGCACATTTCAAATGCTTATGATGGATTAGAACTAGCCAAAAGAGAGGATTCTAACTTCTATTCCATTGTAGTTTTTTGGAAGCTATGACTATGCAAGGATCAATTCTAAGCAGATTATGCCATTTTCTAGAGATTTCCAATGCAACTTACAATCTAGGAGTAAAAGGTTGGTCTTGTTGTGAGCATTAAGATAAGCATGGAGATATCATAAGGAGTTGAAGCTTCTAGAAGCAATGTCAGAATTACAAACACAAGTTGTAAATGATGGTAGTGAGAGAGAAAGTGAGAGAAATTCTAAATAGAGTGATGGTGATGAAGATTGCATGATGTATGGGATCTGCACCCTTTGCAATCAACATTGGAGGCATTGCAATGTAAAAAAGAAACAACAACATGCTCTTTTTCATTCATGAAATTGAAACAAGTACAAGAGCTACCCATATACAATTTATTAGATGTTAATTTATCAAAAGTGGAGCCATGAAGATGCCAAGGTATCCATATGCTAAAAAAAGCATATGCATATGAAGCTACTATGGATTACAAGTAAGGATGTTATTCCCATGTTGCATTTAAAAAAGAACATACAATCACTTTGTAATGATAGCAACCTTTCACTGATCTAATCAATATATAAGCATGTGTAACACAATGTAGCAGCAATAGTGATTACAAATGAAACAATGCATAATTATGATTGAAGTACAAAAGCAGAGGAAATTGTACCATTATGGACAAAAATGAAACAATAAAAGAAATCTGGTTCTTTCTTCACCAAATCAGAGAACCCACTTGGAGTTTCTAGTAGAATGTAGAGTATGAAATCATTCTCTTTGCGAGTAAAGAAACCACTTGTGTTTTGTGTCAAGATTGCAAAAATAGTGGTGAAAGGGTCTAGTTTAGTTTACACATGAAAGAATCCATCTGGTTTTGTTAAAAAGATTTCAAATGTAGAAAAGTGCATGGAAAACCTAGAATGTGTTATGGTGGCCTAAGAAAGGTCTTTTTCTTTCACAATGGCAAATACCCATTTGGGGTTTCATTCTGAATTGTAGAAAAATGGCATATCAAAAAATCCAATTCATATGTTCATGGCCGTGGCCTAGAATTGTAAGTTTTCTACAAAGACAGGGAAACCCACTTGGGTTTTTTAATTTATAATTGCAAACACAAGAAATCTAACAAATGTTTGTAAAATAAATTCTTTTTACAAAGGAAGAAACCCAACTGGGTTTGTTTTCAAAAAAGTGTGAAATACATAAAATGCCTTTTAAGAAACCAGGTTTTCTTCCATGGTTGCAACCAACAAGTTTCTTTTTTCTTCAAGTTTAAGAATCCCACTTGGGGTTTGGCTGGAAATTGCAAAAATATAGTGATGATTGAAGGAAATAATGTAAAGTTTTATTCTACAGAAGGCACAAGATGCCATTTCCAAAACCCTATTTCATTCTCATGGCCACGGTCAGAATAACATTATCTTCTTCACAAAACAACAGAAAAGAGATCAGTTTACTATAAATTGAAAACACAGAGCCATTTAAAAAGCTATCATGGAGTTTTGAAGCAAATCAAAAGTATATGAAACCCTATTGCATTCTTATAGCTGCGGCCAAAGGTTCAAATTTTCTTCACAAAACCAATCTGGGTTTACTCCTAGTTTGCAAATACAGAAGAAAGTAAGCCCTTTTATGCTTCATTCTTAGTATGAAAGCTAGAAATGAGCTCTATTTGCTAAGAAATAAAAATAAGATGGAGTCGACTTAAAGCTTACCTGAGTTTTATTCATTTTTCCTTTGCTTATGCAAGTCATTGCCACTTAAAAAGGCCCTTTATTTGAGCTTCATAGCTTCAACAATGGCAGCTGTGAGAAGCATGGAATAGCCACAAAAAAGTGACACAATGAAATGATCAGAAAAATGCTATAGGCCACGATATTCAAAGCCAAAATGGCTTTCAAAAGATGTGGAAAAATATAGATTTTGGTTCAAAAGTCACTTACCTGCTATTTTTTATGGTTTTCATCTAAGTTTGGCCCAAAAAACTAGTTGACATCATGTTTTCAGTGCTCTCTTCAAACCCTCATGGTGGTAGAAGCTTCTTCCAGAAGGCTCGAAGCAAAAAATGAAATTCTTTGCTTTGTTTCATTATTTTGTTAGGGTTTGAACCCTTTAGAGGCTAATGGGATTTTTTCCCATTCTTTTTAAAAAATGAAACAGATTTTAGTGTGTGGTGGGGGCTGAATGGTAAGTGCCATGACTTAGGCTTTTTCCTTATGTTTTCTTTTGTCACTTAAAATTGCTAAGTCCTCCAAGAGGAAACATGTGATATGCCTTCAAAATGTTCCTTCCAAAAAGTGTGGAGTCTCTTATTCCCATATAGGCCAAATTATTGGGCCTTTGTTTTGTCTTTGAAAATTAGGGGAGTGTTGACCAAGTGATTGAACCTCAAGTGCAGGACTGAAAGTGAGTTAGAATTTTCCTTGGAGGGGTTTTATTGTTTACTTAAATGATTTTGCAAGCATTTGATTTATCTTTTGTTTTTCATTTGATTTATCTTTATCAAATTTAAAGGCATGATTTAAGTGATTTGTAAATCACTTGTATTTTATGATGCAAATATTGATGGCGGGGCCTTTTTTGCATTGTATTTTGAAATGTAAAGTAATTTGTTTAAGTGATGGATTATAAATCACTTAAGCAGATTATTATTGTTTTTAATGCAAATTAGAGTCTCATGTTTTCAAAACACACATGTAGCATGGGTCAAGGCTGTGAGAGACAAAATTATGACTAGTAGCCATGAGGATCTAGTGTGTGAGTTGTGCCTTTGACTGTTTTGGAGAGAAATGTGCTATTTTGCAGGTAGTTTTGTCACATTTTTGGTGTGACTATGGTCTTGGCTTGACCTTGGACCATTTGGAGGACATTTTGGAGTGATTTTAGAAGGTTCTTTTTTGGCCTCAGTGTTGCATCCGACTAGAACCTTCTAGATGGACATGTGTGAGGAGAATTGATGGTTTTTGCTTAAGTAACTTCAATCTTTGTATTTGGAGTTAGTTCTTTCTTTCCAGTAGAGTGAGAGCTTGGTTTCATGGGTTATCTTTTCAGCAAGAGTAGTATTGTAACTTAGATGGACTTGTGATATAGTGATTACTTTGAATCAATAAAATAGAACATTTACCTTCTCATTTCATGTTTTATAGTATGTTGTTAGTGATTGATCAGTTTATTTTGTGAAATTTATCTTTCCTTGCAAACTTGTCTCATGTTTAGGCATCTATTTAGCAAAAAATGCATTGTTACAGGTTATAAGCTATGTTAGTTAACAATGTTGTTAGTTGTGAGACTTTTTTTTTTCCTTCTAAGAGTTTTTTTAGAAACCTCAGGTTATAAATTATTTATGTGAAATGCATGTGGAAATGAGTTGTGTGAACAAGGTTTTATGACATTATTTTGAATGTGATAGGCTATTATCAGGTCTTAGTTAGTTTTTGGTGTATAACCTTAGGTAGTTCCAGTTAATGTTCATGTTTTATGCATATCTTACCCTTTTCTCAGAAATCATTAGTTAGGTGGCATCAAACGGGGAGCCAACCCATAATCTAGAGGTCTTCTTTCAAATAGGACACCCACAACCTAAAAGTAGTCCCATGCTACATCCAAACCTGCTTAGTTCTTTTATAGCTTGGAATTTACGAGTGCAGATTTGGATCACTAAAAATTCTCATTATACCCATGCCTGGTCGAGTCCCCACTCTCCTTAAAAAGGTTTACCCTCAATCTAAGCCAATGTGATAGTTTACTCATAATTTATTTTGTGTCCTTGATCATGTGAGGTATGTTTCATATGTGAGTAAGTGGTCTATACAAATGTGTTATTTTATTGATTTTTCCTTGGTGTGATTTGTTGGTGGCTATGTGGAAACCCCTTGCTGGGGGTGGGAAGCTTGCAACCATGTGGTTGGCAGGAGAGCCCATTAGTTTTTTTTTTTTTTTTTTTTAGGTTTTCATGGAGTTTCCTTGGAGATACTTGAGGAAAGATGATGGTGTGTTGATTTTCAAAAGTCCTTTTTCTTGGTCTTGCATTTTTACTTCATGTTTATAATCTTTGCAAGACATGTAAACGTTTTCCCTTGAAAATATTGTTATAACAATGCCTTTAATGGTACTCAAACATTTATTTTAGTTATGCTTTCATGGGAGGAAGATCTAAGATGTTATGTAATATTGAATTGTATTTTAGGGATTGTATACATATTTTTACATTTAATTTTTAAAGAAGTTAAAAGAAAGTGTGAAAATGCATTGACTCTATGCTTGTAGAGGTAGAATAAATAGTGCATTTGAAAGGAAATCTCATTGTTAAGAAAATGAAGTACTATTAAGTGCAATTTCATGCTTGGTTCAAATTAGTAGAAGTAAGGATTCTCTTGAATATGGAAATAAATTAGATTACTTCATAAATGCCATATAGTCAAGGGATGTTCAGTGTGTTATTATTGTATGCAAACAAAGTATGTATATGTAAAGAAATTGTGTACAATCTGTTCCTTAAGATTTTTGTATGGTTCCTTGGAAATAAAAGAAAAGCAGGGGAATATAGTTTATGTTGGCTGAAAATTTCATATGAAAGGTTGGGAATAAATTCTTACTAAATGATCTTAGTTATTTTCCTTTTAAACAACTATTCTCTCTATTTTCCAAATGCTTAGACCTTGCCATCAGATTTGACTTGTCTACTACATTGTGCATAATTTTGAAATTATACATTCACTTTACTTAGGAAGCCAATCTAGGAATTTACTCAGATTTTAATGCTCATTGCATTTTAAATAGATGTATAAAAATTGGGCTAAAGTGTAGACATGCAAAATTGACATTATGCATCTAATCCAGATTCACTAATTCCATGTCGTCCTTAATCATCCCTTTATCATCATTTTCCCTCTTTAATTAAATAAATCATCTTTTATTTGATTAAATCTCTAAAGTCATTCCATTAAATTGAATAAATTAATATTTATTTGATTTAGTCTAACACCACCTTCTTTAATTAATTAATTAAAAATCTTTATTTAATTAAATCTAAATCACATTGTTCTTATCTTTTGATTTAAATCAACCCATAAATCTAAATCAAATAGTCACATCATCTAATCCCTCATTAAATTAATTAAACCTTGATTAATTTAATCCTAATCTCCAAATTTCTCTAGATTTTGCCACTTGAACATGAAAATACATTTAATAGATTTATCAAATCCCTATTTTCTTTCAACTTGGCATAGAAAGAGAATATTCTTCCAAATTTGAAAATCCCTCCAAAAGGGTTGTGCCCTTCCAACAAAGCATTTAACTCCCCTCTTACATGTCTCCCACTTCACATTTAAGACCCTTTCTTCTCCCTCCAACAAGACAAATTTCAAATTTGAAAAGCCACCTAATATCATTTATTGGAAAATTTGTCAAAAATTGCTCAACCTTCATCCTCTCACCTCTTGACAAGTGGCATCTTATCATTGGCTCATGTTTTCTCCCACATTCATCCATTTTTTTCTCTTCTTCTCTCAATCTTATCTATAAATAAGAGGCTTCCCTTCTCATTTAGAGGACACAATGTTATGCACAAGTCTAGTATCCACACTTTCATTTGAATCCACCATCTTCATTGTCATAGCATCTTCAAGGAATTTTTATCATTGAACTGGTCAAGGATTGGGAAAGGGCTACTTTTCATATAAAAGTAGCACCAGTCCACTATGGGATAGGTATACTTCATGTTCTCATATGCTTTGATTATTTTGTTATTTATTTTCATTTTGAAGCATGTTGAAATATCTCATACAAATGTTGAGTGTTTGCTTTGTTTTAAATACTAATCATGCTAATAGTTGTATGTTAGAGTTGTTTTAAGACATATGCAGATTTTACCATCAAAATAAAGTAAATTAGATCTCATCTAAGTCTAGAAAACACATAGAGTAGCCAACACTTGCCTCTATAAGACCATGCACTGCCTCAAGCGCATTCTATTGCTAAGATCTCTATAGCGCATGGGTAAGCAAGAGAAAAGTTAGTCAAGCCATGTCACCACTAAGTGAACCTTGTAGAAGTCTCCATAGGTGGTGCTTGGTAGGGGCTGAAATTTAACCATTACCATATCCATTGGGTTTGCAACTAATGTCTATTAGATAAGTAACATTGTTGGTTGCATTCCTAACAGAAGGCATAGGCGGCTACAATGGAGTCATGAACATGGTGAGAAACCCCACTATTTTTCCATGTGACAAAATCTGAGTGAGAATAAATTAGGAATGGATGGGTATTCTAGAACCTTATTACAAAATATTTGATAAGATCTTATTGAAATGGTATGGAAAAACATGGTTCTTGTTGGAATTTCTCCCAACTCCTGCTGTTGTCTCCTACCTTTCCCATCTTTCCACGTTCCCTCTTGCTGGTCCATGCAGTGAAGTGGTGCCAACCACAGTTCTGTTGCCCTTTCTCCTATCTCGTGCGGTCCTGTGATGCCCCTATGGTCCTGCAGGTCCCTCTCTCATCGCTGGCAGTTGTACAGTGGATTTTCTTCTATGGTGGCAATTTTTGCGTAAAATGTTATTTTCCTTCTATTTTTCATTTAATACCTGATGGATAATATTTAATGTGATTTTTTTTGTAATTTTCGTTGAAAAATGCTTTTCACTTGACGTGAAAAACAAGTTACTAAAGATGTAATTAATGACCATTATTTCACCTCCTTTTGCTTGTTGGTGAAGTTTTTCGTGGTAGTTTTTATGTAAGGATGTTTTTTTGTTTTGTTTTGATTATAGAGAATAGAAATTGTGGAATGTCCCACAGTAGCAAAGGTTGAACAACTCTATTTTATGAAATCAAGTGTATACGAAAAAGAAGGATATAATACAATTATCAGTTTTTGAATAATTTTGTGTTTAATTCTTTGCTCTATGTTTTATTCTTTGTTTTTTTAGTTGTTTTCTCCTCTGCCTCTAGCCTTCATGTGGTATTAGAGTAGGTTCATTTTAGCAAAAGGGTTTTCTCAAAATCTCTAGCAAAGGTATTCATGAAAGTTTTCATAGTGAAAGAATAGCAGTAAGCACAAGCTTGACTAATCCACAAATCCCATAATTTAATGGGAAAAATTATGATTATTGGGAAATCACCATGAAGTTACTATTTTTTTCTCAAGATATTTGGGATCTAGTTGAGAATGGCTATGCAGAGCCAGCTAATGCAGCAGCATATAATGCTTTGACACAAGCAGAGAAAGATTTTCTAAGAGATAACAAGGACTCAAAGACTCTCTTTTACATATTTGAAGTAGTACATGAGAGCATTTACCCAAGGATTGTATCAACAAAAAAATATAAGAAAGCATGAGATACTCTCCAAACAACCTATCAAGGTATGGAAAAGGTGAAAATGGAAAAGCTACAAATGCTGAGAAGATATTTTGAAACAATATATATTGAGGAAAATGATACAATAGAATCATTTTTACTCAAATCATTAAACTGGTGAACCAAATTAGATCTCATGGTGAGAATATAGAAGATGTTAGAGTTGTTGAGAATATTCTAAGGAGTTTTCCCATAAGATTTGAGTCTATTGTTGTAACCATAGAGGAAACAAAGAACCTCTCACAATTATCAGTTGATGAGCTCCATGCATCTCTCATTTCTCATGAACAAAGGCTAAGAAGGTCTACAAACACATCACTGGAGCATGCTTTCAAGTCACAAGCTTCAATCAGGAAAGGAAGAGGCAGAGGAAGATGAAATTTCAAAGGAAGAGGAAGAAATCTTTACAGAGGTGGAAGAAACATCCCTTCAAGCTCAAGTGGAAGAGTCAACACCCAAAACTCAGGCTCAAGTTCATCTCAAAATATGTCACAAGGACAAAGGTATGATAAGTCTCAAATCTAATGTCACTACTATAAAAGGTTTGGGCATTACATGAATGCGTGTAGAAAGAAAAAGTATGATTATGGTAAAAAAATGAAAATTTTATAAAAGAAAATCAAAACCAAAAGTCATAATAGAGCACAATGTTTTTGGTATATAATATTGCACAAGCAAGTGAAAAAAATGTATGGTTCTTAGATTCAGGCTGTAGTAATCACATGACAAGAAATTTAGAAATGTTTTTAAGTTTATATGAAAATGTAAATTCTGATGTCACATTGGGCAATGACAACAAAGTGTCTGTTAAAGGAAAAGGAAATGTCAAAATTATAACTAAACAAGGGGAACAAAAGTATATTATAGATGTGTATTTTGTGCCTAGTCTGAAACACAATTTAATGTGTATAGGGAAACTTGTTCAAAAAGGATATAGAGTAACTTTCAAAAATGGTCTTTGCACAATTTTAGATAAATATCAAAGCAACTAGCTCATTGCTAAGGTTAAAATGACAAGTAATATAATGTTTCCTCTGAAGATTCAACCATATTTGAATATAGATTGTGCACAAGCACAAGAAACCACAACAGTTATGCAAACTGTCTTTCAAGTAGAAATAAAAGATGAAAACTGGTTATGGAACTTGAGATTTGGGCATCTTAACTTTGGAGGTCTAAATTTGCTTCATAGGAAAACTATGGTCAAGGGATTACCTTTAATAGAGAAACCAAAAAGAATATGTGAAGGATGCATATTAGGAAAGCAACATAGAGAATCATTTATAGCAGGTAGGTCAACTAGAGCAAAAGCCCTTTTGGAGATTGTACATTCAAACTTATGTGGACCTATGCAAACACCCTCAATTGGTGGCAGTCTTTATTTTCTAACTTTATTGATGATTATTCGAGGAAAACATGGGTCCATTTCTTAAAGAATAAATATGAAGTGTTTGATAACTTTCATCATTTCAAGACCCTTGTTGAAAATCAAAGTGACTATTATATTAAAGCTTTGAGGATGGATAGAGGAGGTGAATATATTTTGAAAGAACTTTTAAATTTCTACAAAGATCATGGCATCCATAAATAGTTTACTACTAGATATGTACACCTCAACAAAATGGGGTAATTGAAAGAAAAAATAGAATAATCAAGGAAATGGCCAGAAGTATGTTGAAAGACAAACATTTTCCAAATGAATATTGGGTTGAAGCTATATTGTATGTAGCTTATATAATGAATAGATGTCCAACAAAAAAGTGTTATGAATATGATTCTCGAAGAAGCATGGACTAGAAGAAAACATGATGTTGCTCACATGAGAGTTTTTGGGTATGTAGCATATGTGCATGTGCCTGATGAATTAAGAAGAATGTTAGATAACAAAGGAGAAAAATGTATATTTGTTGGATATGGTGATCAATCCAAGGCTTACAAAATTTATAATCCAACAACTAAGAAAGTATTTATCATCAAGGATGTACAGTTTGTAGAAGATGAAGCATGGGATGGAAGTAAAGAAAAAACAATCAATGCATCAACAAGTATACCACAAGAGTAAAATGAAGATTTTGTACTAGCAAATATTACTACTAATGTGAATCCTTCCATGTCCATTCAAGCTCAACAAATTGGTCCACAAGTGAATCCATCATCAAATGTAAGAGCAACAACAAGAGGATAGCATACATCATCTACAACAAGAAGTTTTGGTGCTGGACCATCAAGTCCACATTCAACAAGTTCAAGTGATTTATCAAATCCTACATTGGAAAGCATGAGAAGACAACAAACTAGAAATATAAGGGATATCTATGAACAAAATGAAGATGAGAATAATAGTGATCAGATTTCTCTTTTGCATTCTATTCTCAAGTTGAAGATCTAATTCATTTTGAAGATGCAATTAAAGAAGATAAATGGATACATTATGTGCTATGGCTAAAGAAATTAAAGCAATTGAAAAGTATCAAACATAGGAGTTGGTGAGTTTTCCAAAAGGGGTGATACCATAATAGTGGTTTACAATTTTTGGCCAAACTGGACACTGAAATCATTATTTTTAACTAAATCTTCACATTCGGGCACCTATAGCGGCTAAACTGTGAGGAATTTGAAGATGGTGCAAACTAGAGTCTCATCAAATTTTTTCTGTAGATTCTAAAAATATTTTTTTCAAAAGTTTTGGAATCAAATTGCACTTCTTTTTCCATCTCCCATGAAAATAGATTTTTTCAGAAAATAACATTTTTAAAAGTGGCCGCACATCGTATAATGCATAATTTTTCTTCCATGAAGGATAAAATTATAATTCTTTCAAATTTAGATTTGTAATCTGATATCTAGTGCTTCCACTTGGTTAGATATTTTTTATTGAATATTTTTCCTTAATCAAGTTTCAAAGTCAAACAAATTACAATTCAAACCACGGTAGCATTTGTATAGCGTAACTTTTTTTATATGTCAAAATTTTATTTTATTTTTTGTTGGATCAAGGACTTCAATATCTGGTGCACTCATATTTTTCAATTTTTTTTGATAATCTTCTATTTTTCCACATGTGAAGAACAAAGAAATTCATTTTCGATGAAAAACCTATGTTTAATAAAACTTAAAAAACAAATACATAACAAAACCAAAACATATTAAAATTATATTCATTGGATAGCTTGTTTTGACGATTACCATAATCATTTGAAATAAATTTTAAATGAATTCATTTGATCCCCAAAATCTAAATCAAAAGTGATTTTTTATCAGCATTTTGATAGGTGTAAAGGAGACGCATTTATAGGTATGGTTTAAAACTAGCGAGGTTCTATCCAAGGGGGTTTGATCTAAGGTGATTTTATCAAACCCTCTTCAATTGGAATCCTTAAAATGGATCTTTTTAAGGCTTAAATAATTATATTTTCTAAAAATATGTTATTTCAGCTAAAATTCGTTCCTCTCAAGAATTGTAAACCACTATTATGACAGCACCCAAAGACAAGGATGTAATAGGAGTGAAGTGGGTTTAAAAAACCAACTTAAAAGCAAGTGGTGAAGTGAAAACACATAAAGCAAGACTAGTGGAAAAGGGTTATTCACAATAGCCTAAAATTGATTATAATGAGACTTTTGTACCTATAGCACGTCTTGACATAGTAAGGATGATACTTGATATTGCAACAACAAAAAAAAAAATGGTAAGTTCATCAAATGGATGTGAAATCAGCATTTTTAAATGGATATCTTGAAGAAGAAGTTTATGTGGAACAACCACTTGGATATGAGATTTTGGGTCATGCAGAAAATGTTTACAAGCTCAAGAAAGCATTGTATGGTCTGAAGCAAGCCCCAAGAGCTTGGTACAATAGAATTAATTCATATATTCTATAGAATGGATTCATTAGGTGCAACAACAAGCCTACATTGTACACCAAGATAAATGAAAAAGGTGAAATTATGATTGTATGTCTGTATGTTGATGATTTGATTTTCATGGGCGATTTATCAATTGATTTGTTTAAAGGAGCTATGGACAAAGAATTTGAAATGACAGATTTGGGACTCATGAAATATTTTTTAGGAATTGGAATGAACCAAAATGAAAATGGTATCTTTATCTCTCAAAAAAATATACAAATGATGTTTTTGAAAAGGTTTCATATGACAAATTGCAAATCAACATCAACACCAATTGTTACAGGTTTGAAGTTAAGTAAGGAAGATAAAGGTTCTAGTGTAGATCCAACGTTATATAAGAGACTTGTTGGTAGTCTCATGTACCTAATAGCCTCAAGGCCAAACATAATGTATGTTGTAAGCTTAATTTCCAAATTCATGGAGACTCCAAAAGATACACATTGGAAAGTTGGGAAAAGAATTATGCCATTCAATATTCAAGTTTAGAGGAGTTCAAGCTGATTGGGTATACTGATAGTGACTGTGTTGGAAGTTTCAATGATAGAAAAAACATGTCTGGTTATATCTTTCACTTTGGTACTAGTGTAGTTTCATGGGAATCAAAGAAACAACACATAGTCACTCTTTCATCAGTAGCAGCATAATATGTAGCAGCAAAAAGTGCATCTCTCCAAGTAAGTATGGATGAGAAGAGTGCTGAAAGAGATAAAGAATGAAAAAGTGGATGCAACAAAGATATTTTCTGACAATAACAAAACAATATCATTGTCAAAAAATCTAGTCTTTCACAAAAGGAGCAAACACATTGATACCAGATATCATTTCATTAGAGAGTTAATCAACAATGGTGAAATATTCTTAGAGTTTTGCAAGTCTTAGGAATAGTGCACAAAAATATTCACTAAGGAACTTTGAAAAGAAAACATCATCTATTAGAGAAATTGTTTGGGCATCATTGTTGGAAGTAGTTGTGGTTAAGGGGGAGTGTTGGAATTTCTACCAACTCCTGCCACTCTCTCCTGCCTTTCCCATCTTCCCATGTTCCCTCTTGTTGGCTCATGTGGTAAAGTGATTTCAACCGTAGTCCCGCTGCCCCTTCCTCTATCTCATATGGTCTTGTGATGCCCTCGTGGTCCTGTAGGTCCATCTCTCATCACTGGCGGTTGTGCGGTGAAGTTTCTTCTATGACAAAAATTTTGTGTTAAATGTTTGTTTCCTTCTATTTTTCATTTAATACATGATGCATAATATTTAATGTGATTTTATTTGTAATTTGTGTTGAAAAATTCTTTCAACTTGACGTGAAAAATAACCTACTAAAGATGGGTGAGGGTATGTGTTGGATCATTATGGGCCAAAAAGTGGCGATATGATGGGTATTTGTAGGGTATGTGGCTGACGACTCCTTTTTTATCCAAAATTGATGAAATGAAAAGGGTTTTTAAAGAAGATTCTTAGCTTTCCACAAAATATAAATTATGTTTGACTTTGAATTTAATAATGATGCAGGAGCATCCAGTGGTGTAAGGGCAATCTTGCATCACCCAAAAATAGTTAAATTTCAAGTTTCTTGGTTTTTAGATGTTTTTACATTTTTGGATACCCTTTTTGTCATAATGAAATTCCCAATTTACTATTTTTATTTTCTATTCCTGGGTTAAAAGATATTGCAGTTTTAGTTTCTCAGATTTGCACCTGAAAATATTCTGAGTTAGATTTGAGGCACTTAGAGTTCCCGAATCAGCCCCAAAGCTTGCCAAAATTGGCGTAGCGGATTTAGAGCGCGTTATTGACTTCGAGAACTTTCCAACGGTTCAAATGATTTGCGAATCAAAGTCCTGGATCAAAAGTTATGGCCCCAGCAAGTTGGTGCACTTTCTAGAAGATACAATTGCAAATGTTCTTTTGAAATTTGAACTTCAAGTTGTAATTTTTCGGCACCAAACTGCCTAAACTCAAATTTGAATGTTGTTTTGGCTCCAAACTAAAGAGGAGCTCTATTTATAGGCGGGTTTCTAATTTTTGGGTAACTTTTTGGGGACAAGCTCGCATATTGCGAAAGGGTGATTCTGTAGCTTTCTGTAACTTGTATGTGTTGTAGAACTTGGGGATTTGAGATCCTCTACATGTAAGAAGCTCTATTTTCTGAATAATAAAATTATTCTCTTGTTTGTAGGTTATTTTCTATGTCTCGGGTTGCACCCTCATGAAGTGGTATTAGAGCGGGTTTTTCTTGAGCTTGTGGACAGATTGCCGATCGTGAGGCAGTTCATAACAGGACCGTGGTTGTGGGTCGAGGTCAAGAAAGATGCTTCCAAGAGTGATTTCTGGTAGGCGTGGTGGTGCGAGAGGTGGTCGAGGCAGCATAAATGTTGGTGGAAGAGATGCACTGGCAACCCTCCAAAGACAGATGGATGCATTACAAGAGCAGTTGAGAAGAGGGTTAAACCCGAGGGAAGAAAAGTGAGGATGAAGGAGAGGAAGAAGGTTCAAATGTAGAAGAGAAAGAAGAAGCAATTGATCAAGACCAAATGCGCTAATAAGGGCCATTTCAAAGATCGGGAAAAGACCCAGAGTAGAAGTCCCTAGTTATTCCAGAAGTCTAAACCCGAAAGAGTTGATCAACTGGATCAACAAGCTAGAAGAATATTTTGAGTATGAG